>LR141385.1:0-12800 GCA_900659605.1 Tisbe holothuriae | reverse complement strand
CGAACTCTGGCGTCTCCCCGAGCGCGTCCGCCTCCGTGTCGACAATGTTCTGCAGCTCGCCCATCGACTTCTCGAGGCGGCGGTGGCAGTCGGGGATCATCATCAGGCTCTCCTGCATGCACTGGAAGGTGAAGAGACAGGGTTAACTGATAAATACAGTAAAAAAATCCTATTTTCAACCCTCCTAATTTTTCATTATATACTTGTCGATTAGTTCATGTGTCAGTCTGATCAGATCTGTCATATTTCCTTGGATATAAATTACAAGTATGGCAATTTTGCCATCTAACCTTAAAAAATTAACTTGTTCTTTAATCCGGTTTCTACCAGTTTTAGTCTACACTGTGATGTCTTCTCACCTCTACCGCCTTCTTGACTTCGTGCGGACACGCCTCCTCCGCCTTCATCTTGTCCACCTTCTCCTTCTGCTTGTCCGCCTCCTTGCGGTAGCTCAGCTTCTCCTTGCCAGTGCGCTTCACCACGCCCGTCTTGATCTTGAGGTTCTTCACCTTGGGGTCCATGTTGAACGATGAAACGGTCGGCTAATACTGATAATAGGAGTCTAAAAAGTCACGAGAAGCTTCGATCGGTTTTATTTCGTGTAGGCGGCTTTCAAGGTGGTGGCGGAGAAGAAGAAGAAGTAGTCGTACCTGGCTGCCTTGCCTGACTCATTCGATTTGTTTTACTATTTTGGTTTGAGGCTGAGTTAGTTGATGGCGGATTTGGAATCGGCATGAGATTCATCGGCGAATTCGGCAACCTCTCCTTTCTCCAAAGAATACAATCGGAACCTTGAAGGTAGAAAGCATGGCGTTAAAAGAGCCGTTACCCGTTAATGTGACAGAAGAATACATTTGGAATTTTAAAGGCTTTATTTAAGATTATTTGCCTGTAAAAGCACAATATAAACTTTACAATAAAATTATAAAATTCCGTCTCTTTTCATCGGTTAGACTTTTTCCCTCCTCTCTTTTCGAATATTCCCTCGTCAGCTTCGTTCCCTCTTTTCTGCACGTTTCAGCTGACTCAGCCAACGCAGTGGCATACAAACGCTCCCTATTCATACGTCGGTGGATTCGAATTGAATCGTCAGCTCAGGCGAAATCAAAGCTGGAATCAAAACTCAGGGGCCGACCGAGGACTCACCCGATCCGTCATCCCAGCCTGCGTCAGCTGACCACTTCCGTTTCCGGTCCCCATTTCGTCACCCACCCTTCGCAAGACGAGACCACGCTTCCCGTCGCTTTTGTTGAAGTCCCCCCGCCGGTGTTTCCCCTTCCATTCCGATCCTGTCCCCGTTCTGATGGTTGCCATGAGCGGCTCTACGACTGGTGCGGCCTCTGCTGCGCCCTCTCAGCAGTCTGCGGCGGCGTCCAAGGGCGCGCAGATCGACGCAAAGAGGGAGGAGTTCAGGAAGTACCTGGAGAAGGAGGGAATCCTAGAGACGCTCACAAAGTCACTCGTAAGTACAAACAATTAAATATCTCGATATACGAGAAATATAACCCTTTCTTATTCCAGGTGAAGCTCTACGAAGAGCCCAACCGCCCCAACGACGCCCTCTCGTACCTCAAGAACAACTTTGCCGGACTGCAGGCGCTCCAGCTGGAGAACGACACGCTCAAGAACGAGCTCGCCAACGCCAAGAGCGAGGCCAAGACCGCCAACGATGACGCCAAGGCGTCCAAGGAGGAGGCCGCAGAGGCAAAGAAGACGGTCCAGACGCTCCAGGAGAAGGTCTCCCAGCTGGAGGAGGAGCTGACCAAGGCAAAGGAGAGCGCCGCGGCTGCCGCACCCGCCGTCGTGCCACAGGAGGTGACCAAGGATGCGCCCATGGAAGAGGAGCCCGCGCCCAAGCCAGAGAAGCCGGCATCCCCGGTGAAGTCTCCCGAGAAGGTCCCAGCCAAATCTCCCGAGAAGGAGAAGTCTCCTGAGAAGGCCCCCGAGGTCGTCGCCGCGCCAAAGAGCCCCGTGAAGAGCCCTGCCAAGGAGCCCGAGGCAGAGGCAATGGAAACTGAGGAGGCGGCTGCCCCGGCACCGGACAAGGAGGTGCCTAAGGAGGCCGAGAAGCCCAAGGAGGCGGAGACCACCTCGGAGGAGCCGGCCAAGGAGCCCGCTTCCGAAGAGAAGGCCAAGGAGCCTGCTTCCGAGGAGAAGCCCAAGGAAGACGAGAAGAGAGAGGAAGCCCCTGCCACCACGGAGTAGAATAGTCTTGAGATGTGTTTTTGCTCGGTGATGATACCATTTTCATGTTCATTATTCATTTAGAAGGAAACTTACTTTGCTGTCCACTTCATCTCTCATTTGCTTTTTTGATACGGCCCTAATTGGGGCATGAGAAAAATTATTCAGTGTGCAAAATTAACTAAGAACGACTAGTAGACTTAAAACGACAAATATATTTGGAGAAGAATTAACCTGCTCATTCGATAAGATTAATTTTTTTTCTGCTTCAGGGAATACAAGCGAACATGTCATGATGTGTAAACTAAGCATTTTAGAAACTTCTTCGCATTTCATTATTGGGGTAGCTGTAACTCTTTCAGGGTTCTGTAGGGTGCCCATTGAGGCTCGCTAATACTTGCTGCAATAGTGAATCTCATTGAGGGTGTCACGGGTGCCTGCCAAACAAGGTTTTGCACATGCCGTCCCCTTTCATTTTTTCTACTATTCGATTGTCCTCTATCCGACCCATTTAAATGCTTTTCTCCTCAACCTCTGATCCGTTCGTCTTGTAATTACTTACTTACGTTACTAGGGTTTCTCTATTTTATCGGTTTCTTGGTTTTGAGCACGATTAGTGCGAGATTAGGATATTAATTTTACTCTGACACACGTGCGACATTAAAGCTAACCCGAAAAATGCAGCGCAGTTACCAACGCAAATATCTTTTAAAAATAGATTATATATTTTACATAATACTTTGTTGACCTAGCTAAGCTCATCCTACAGTTTCAAAATGAACAATCTCATCATGAACTTTGACATGCCGATCGAGATCACTTTTAGCGAGGAACTTTGCGTCACATTGGTCACAATCGAACCTCCTGACCCCACTGTGACGCTGGATGTGCAGCTTCAACTGACACTTTTGACGGAAGCCCTTGCCGCAGAGGTCGCACAAGTGCGGCTTCTGCTGCCGGTGGAGCGCGCGGTGCGTGGAGAGGATGCCGCTCTGGGCGAAGCGTTTGCCGCAGTCCGGGCACTCGTAGGGACGCTCGCCGGTGTGCTTGCGCATGTGGATGTTGAGCGACTTTTTCTCCGTGAACCTAGGGGAAACAAAAGTTATCATCATTTCAACATGTTATCAAGGAACTGAACTCTTCACTAGTATAGAATTTCTTGATGTGATGTATGCTAAAATACAATTATATATCGATAAAAATGAAACAACTTACAAAATTTGGGTGTCTTAATGCGTACTAAAGTATTCTTTAATATGCAAGTTTGATGATTACTTTAAAAAAATCAGAATGTGCGTGATTCCACACTTTATTGTGCGATGTTTGTTCACTTGCCGTCCTTTGCAGACATCGCACTGATACGGCTTTTCTCCCGTGTGCGTCCGCAGGTGTCTCCGGAGATTTCCCCTGGTGGAGAAGCGGCCGTCGCACTGCTTGCAAGAGTATGGACGCTCTCCGCTGTGTTTTCGACGATGGACTGAAAAATAATTTAAAAAAATTAAACAACAACCACTGTGCTACTAGCCCTTAATTACTTTACATGATCGTGTCATTAGTTCATCTAAAAAAAATTATATACAGTGTTTACTACTCACCAACGAGATTCCCCTTCGCCCCAAACCTGATGAAGCACTTCTCACACTGGAACGGCTTCGTGTGGTGCCACCGATGCGCCGTCAACTGCGCCGCAGTCAGGAACATCTTCTGGCAATACTCGCACTCGTAGCTCACCTCATGCGAGCCGTCTTCGAGATTGTGAACCCGCTTCTGCCGCGCCTCATCCACTAGCGGAGGGTTCTGGTCGAAGAAGACCGTCTCTGTGTGGCTCATCCACTCCCGCTCCTGGTCGGTAAGCGGGCCTTGCCTCGCGAGAGACTTGGCCACCTCATCGTCTGGTTCTGTGAACTCCTCGCTCGGAAGAGGATCTTCACTCGGAGGAGGATCTTCTTCCTCGTCGGCTGTGATCATGAAGTGCACGACGCTGCCGTCGGTGGTCTCTGTACGGCCGTCGGCGGTGGTGACGAGGGTGACGGTCTCGCCGTCCGCGGTGACCATCTGTTGTTGTTCGGCGGGTTGGGAGCCGTCTTCAGGTCCGGATACGAGCTCAGCCTCAATGATTTGAATGCCTGAAAGTAAGGATGTAAGGATGTATAAAAGAGGTAATGTAAAAATGTTGAAAAGCTTCTCTCACTCTCTTGTTCCGTCTTGGCATCCTCCTCCTCCACAATCAACGCTGGCGCTTCCGTGATGAACGCCGGTTCAATAATCTCCGCTTCGATGATCTGCTCGCCCGTCTCCGTCTCCTTGGGCGCCGACATCTCAATGGTCGTCGTGATGGACTCTGGAAGCTGATCATTGGTCTGGAAAGACGACTCCTCTGGGATCACAATCTCATTGGTCGGCTGGGAAGATTCCTCTTTAAGCAAAACCTGGAATGAGTTAATATGATTTGCCTGTTTTTAAGTTTCAGTATCCCGAGTACAAAAGAAGTTAAAATACATTGTTAGGAAGTATTGAAGACTAACGATGAGGGCAAATAATTAAGGGATTAGACATGAAGTATTGAGTAAAAAGGGGAATTTATTGTCTAAAAGTGCATTTTGAGTATTAAAGAGGAGTGCAGTAACGATCGGAAATTAAATTACGGATCTCGATCGCTCTTCTTCCGGCGCTTCTTCTTCTTCTTCTTCTTCCATCCACCGTACGTTCCTTCCGCCACTCTCACGAAATATGAGAACTCTGGAGGAGCAGCAGAGGCCATTACGGAGGCAAACTTAAGGAGGAGAAGAAGCAGAAGAGCAAACACGATCGTTACAATATCATCATGGGACCAATCATTGAAGGAGGTTCGGCTACACCTTTGGGAGGAATATCCCGCTAAGAGTCATTGGCATGTCACACGAAAGCTCACACACCACAGAGTAGCGGCCTGTGTCAATGGAATATTCTCGGTGTTGCCATGAAGTAGGAGTAGGCACAGTGGGCTTATCTTGAGCATTAGAGTTATTATGCACAGTGGTGTTGCCTTCTCACCAATCAATGTTTTACAATATTTGTTTCCGGAGCCATTCCACTGTGACAGGGTCGTCGT
Organism: Tisbe holothuriae; assembly: GCA_900659605.1. Lineage (NCBI taxonomy): Eukaryota > Metazoa > Arthropoda > Copepoda > Harpacticoida > Tisbidae > Tisbe > Tisbe holothuriae. The sequence continues at coordinate 7,525 of LR141385.1, read as the reverse complement.
GGGGCCTTTAAAGACCATCGTTTGCAAGTGACAGATAGCTGCTACTTATGGCAACACCTACTATATTTGAGAGCAGAGGGCTTTCACTTTGTGCTGCGTTGAGGAGGGGGAATTAAAATCAGACATCTTTCCGGAGAGAAGAGGAAGAAGAAGACCATTAATCCCCCACTGTTTTTCCATCAGTAGAATGGAGAAGATTCATTAATACCTTTATTGGGTTTATACAATAGATTGAATGGTCAAAACAAAACAAGGGCGAAAAAGCTCATTTCTGTTCAAACTGAGTCTAAAATGTTGTATGCATGTTGAAGTAAGTTTTTCCCCCTCCACTCTTATCTGCAAGTCTCTGCAGTGACCCTCAAAAGCGCCGTGATCGTTTGACCCGATCTACCATTCGTATTCATGAAGGCCATTCTCGGCCATTCTCATTCTCTTATCCCGCCTGCACAGTGGGTCAAATATGTGGGGGTTAGGGAATACATAATACATGTTACATGTAAATCTACCTTTCCAATGCCAGCCCAATGTGGACTCGGACAAAGTTTACATTTTGGCCCAGCTAAATAAAAGGCTTTTGGCCGTCCTTCTCCTCCTATTCTTTGTGTAAATAACAACAATAAACAATATTACGAGAAGAGGGGTCGAGGAGGCATTTTGCATGCACGGCCTTTTTCAAACGCCACTTTTGATTCTTTTTAGAGCCCTTCTTTCCTTCTTTGTTCAAGGGTATGAAAAACATAAAAGGGGCCCATTGGCATCTCTCAAGAAATGCGTTTTTATGGGAGATTCTTATTTTTAGAGGGAAAGTTGCCATTTTGAATTCATGCAAAAAGCATAGAATAACAATAAAATTGTACTTAAAAGAAAACTTTAGGGCAAATTATTCACTGAGTACATGCATAAGTAATATAATTTCTTGCCGTAGCCTTACATTTCATAGCAAAAAACCTGTTTTGAACTGCATACAATATTCCCTCTTTTGTATTGCAGTTGTTTAGGCCGTCGTCATCCATGGTAGAAAAAGAAGGGCAAGAGAGAGAGAAAGTAGTTAAGAGTTTCAATGACGCTTGAGTTGGCAGCTGGTTGCTACATACATATCTTATTTGGTATTAGGGAATTCCCCAGAGAGATAGCCATGCCAGCTCTTAATACCATGCTAGGAACAGTCTGCTGCTGTGTGTAGAGTCGCTATCTTGAACGGAGGAGGAGGGCTGTTTTTACTGAAAAGAAATAAGAAAAAAAGGAGAAAATGCTCTGGCGGCAAATCTCCAAATCTTGATTGATCGGTGGTCGGCAAAGGGAGGCAGTGAGGCAACTCCTCCGATCTTTAAGGCCATGGCCACACAATACAACTAGATGCTACGATTCTTCTCCTGTCTTTAAAACCATGCCACACAGCATAAAACTATTGCTGAATGACCATCTTAGCAATGAGTGGTACGTCTTGATTTGAAGTCTTAAGTCATGGCATCTGGCCCTGGTGAAAATACCAAAACGCCCAGCCAACAACAAAGCTCCAGTCAAAGGGCAAATAACACAAAAATGGAGTTTTTCACAGTCGAATGTGTTTGCTTTAGAAAGCAATGCAGTTTGAACGTAAACGACGTAGTTGTGAGGAAGCAGCTCGTTTGCCTGGCCGTCGTCCTGCTCGCTCTCTCTCTCTTCCGCGTGTGTATTAATGATTACAATAATAACAGAGAATGCTTCAAGGTCTTGAGTTTGCTCACTGCCGCATGCCGCATTTACGTATGCAGAGGATCGGTCAGAGTGACGTACTTGGGGGGAAAAGTGACAATATATGCATTTTTAGAGACTCAAGTCATGTTTTAGGACTACTTTGTACCTTCCTGCATTCATTCTCTTCCACTCTAAATCACCAGTCATTTCTAGGATGGAGAAAGACAAATAAAAGGGTTTTAAAAATCAAGGTATAGCTGTAGGCACAATGAAGGAAGGAGATGATCCTTCTTTGGAGAGGAAGTGTACTCCGCATAGGGCTTTGTATGATGAAACAAACTTATTAAATGAGGGTAATACTTTAAAAGACGAGTACTACTTGGAGGCCTAGAATGTACTCGTCCGATATATTGCTATCATGCATGCCTCGATCCCTCTGCAAAGAGAAAGAGAGAAGGAGTAGAAAAGAATGATGATTTATGCAACGTTCTTTCAGACCGACGTGCCGTGTGAATGGACCCCGACACAGTGGTGTGACATGGGAATTAAATACTGTAGCACACTATTGTCTTATGAGCTTGTGTATATTCCATTCCCATGGTGTGGAGAATGAAGCCACTGTGCCCTCCAGGCCTATACCAACCAACCGTCAGTCAGAACATCGATCCATCTACATCCATCTTCAACAAGACCAGGCAGGGTTGCCACTTTGACAGGATTAACAGAATGTTATGCGAAAGTGGCATCCCTGATCCAACCATTCATCCCTAGTCCTTGATTTATTCATGACCGTACAAGTGAGACTGAGCCGCCGTCGTATTATTCGACTTCTGCTCTTCTTCATCTATTCCCAATCGAAGTTCAATTCGTTCTTTGGTGCAAAAGGCATGCATGTAAGGTCTTAAAGTAACCAAATTCATGGAATGCAAAACATGATGCAAGTGAGGAAAAAAGCTAGTCTTTTCTTGCATGAATGAACTTCAATATAGGAGTTACACTACATCGCACTTTACAAAAAGTAATTGGGCAGCGTACTTGGTTCTTGGCATCGTTCCGGAGTTGACGTCTTTTTTTTCCGACTACGTCTTTTCAGGCCTACTACAGCTCCGTAATTCGAAGGAGGACAGTGGGCTTACTTGGCGGATCACAGGATATAACATTTTTGACCTAGCTTCAATCAGCAATAGAAACAAGCAACTCCAATGTGTATCAATATAATAAATTCCTCGATCAGCCCACTGTGAGAAGGAGGATGAGAAAGCTCTTTGAAGGACAAGTAGCTCATTTATTGAGAGAAATAGATTTCTTTAAAAACAACTCTTTTCACTGGGTATATAAAAGGCATAAATCGTGGAATTCGCTTGAAGCAGATAATAAATTTGAGCATCTGCTTTCTATCCACGGAGTGTGAAGTACAAGTCTGTGTGTATACGTTTATAAGGTCAGATATGATTTTCCTCCTCCTTTTAGTCTGATTGCTTATCGATAGTGAAGGCTGGATGTCGAATATGGAATACTAATTATGCAGTCTAATACTACTGTAGTTACTTTTGAAGGTATTTCAACGTTAAGAGATCAATAAATTGTACTCATTAATTACCAGACCAAAGTAATTTACAATTCCCATTTGACAGGAAGCATGTCTGAAAGGGTTCTCTGATGGGCAAGAAAGATTAATTTATAACAATAGCTGCTCTTTAACGGGGGGATTTAAGAGGTCATTACGCATCTATTCAGGTGCAAACAAGAACATTTAACTGTACAGTACACGTTTATGACCATTCCTTACTCAAACACAATTTTGGCGCACTGCCACGACAACATGTCCTGCTGCTGCTGCAACGACGACGACCCTTCTCTCTCATACACACACATTGCTAATAAAAGCTAAAGTAATCCGTCAGACGACGTAATTAAATTAATCCCTTGTAAAAAAAGTTCTTCTTGCTGCTGCGACAAAAGTGTCAGCTGAAGGTTGTGTGTGCTGTGTCAACCCTAGGTTAACAAAATGACAAAAGGCTTGCTCAACGTGGAAGAAGGACAAATGGTGTTGTTGCCTTCTGCCATGTCCTACCTTAGGCCGTGACTATATGTCATAAGAAAAAAAGTACCTATATAGCTGGACAATGACCCCTGAAATAAGTCATTGAGCTGGACAATCAGTCTTCTTCAGTTAACAATTTGTAACAATAAAATAGCTAATGAAATTAGTATAATTTAGAATAGGTTTATGCATTTAAAAAATCGTTTTCAAATGCAAATATTGCACTAGGACATGATTTAACTTATGTCGTGTGGCTCCGTGGTAACAAAGTCAAAGTTACATGACTTTGCCGTCCAGCCTGAGCGAGTGACGTTGTCATCATACACTGCATCATGTTCCCCCACAAGCTTCTTCTTCTTGATCAAACTTGTGCAAAAATCGTTCAACTGTCCTTTTCTTCTTCTCATTGTCCTGCTGCTTGCAGTCGTTTCATGTCCGCAAGATTTTCCCTCGAGATCCAGGTCGTAGAAAAGGGAGGAGGAGGACTGCATTAACTCCAAAGAAAAGAGAAAAGTTAGAGGCCGCTGCTAGGAGAGAAGGAAGGGGCCTTCATTTGCCATGTGTATATGGAGGAAGGAGAAAGGAGAAAGTGCAGCAACTCTTCTCTTTTTAGGGGTTATCAAGTTACAATTTTAAAGATGGACAAGACACAAGAGTTAAAGCGTAATTACTTCAAAATGTAATCATTGCCAACTCTTCTTGTTCGACCACAAAGGCCTTATGCCAACGAGTCTTGCTCTTCCATCTCTGGAAATAATGGCCACATATACACACATACACAGTCTGTTTTTGCTACTTTTCCACTGCACAATAAAAATTAAGTCAGCGGTCATGCAAGTGGACCGCCGCCGGTGGGTGATGTACAAAGAAAACGGTTGAACATTCATTGTGTACAATGGAATAAACTTTTCTCTCCGACTGTATAATGTTATTCTCGCTGTTTTGAACCCGGCCCAAAAGGAGAAAAAGGACCTCATTGCCCCCTTTCTCCTTCTTCTATATTGCGCTATTTCTTCTCCATTTTCGCGACAAGGGCAAAGTGGAAAAGCTACTTTCAGTAATTGACGACGGGTTGACAAGAGAGAGGAAAAAAGAAACTGAGTAGGGGAGATGTTGATACCGCCAAGGGATCTCCAAATGCTGCAGTGGAGGGGGAAATGCGAGGGCGACACGCGAGAAAACAAGTAAACATGGGGAAATGTATTATTATATGAAGCGTTTTGTGAGAAACAAATTATGACTTTCAAGACTAATGACTTCTAATAATGTATGCCCATGGGCTCTGTAGTTGTAAGAAACTTTTTTTTTTACTTTTACAGAAAAATACTACAGTTAAGGGAATGCCCGAGAAGAGCGTTAGGATTCGAACCTAAGGCACATTTAACCACTCAACCAACGTCCTTTATTCTCCAAAGAATAGCACAGATTAAGTTGGAAGGAAAAAGGGGCCCCCTCTGAGGAATGGGAATATTATTCTCCAATACATGCACACTACAGAGCTATTTTATCTCATCACAGGCTAGCGTGTTAGAGCGGAAAATGTCACATATCCTCTTGCTCCTTCTTCTAGCTATCGTATCATTTGAACCGCAGCACAGTGGGATAATATGGGAAATAAATCAATCATGAGACAAGTCGAACACAGTGTGAATATAGCAGCGGCAAGACATTAATCATATATTTATTTATTTCCTATTATCCATAGAATTAACCCACTGTGTACCAAGGCAGCTTCTGCTTCATACACTGCTTTCTCTAGTCAGTTTTAGCATAACCTGCGCATACATATACGCATAGTCCATTCATCAATATTGAATAGAAGAAGGCGGGGCCTGCATTAGAGAACAAGATTTACCATGACCCTGCAAAACCCACAAATAATACCATACAATGAAATGTTATTTGTACGAGTTCCTTGCGTTTTCATGAATTTCCCTCCTAGTCTGTAATCAGAAGTCAATGGCAGTCTTGCATGTAAACTGCGTGTCTGGAACTCCTCCCGTGGGAAATTCATTGCCAGGGCACTTCTTCTTCTACTGCTAACATCGCAAGTGGCAATCTCGTTTGCGCAAATTGAAAGCAGCCATGTACTGTATGCATTAGGGTTCAGAGGAGATAGTAGGGCTGCTATACTAATTTTCAAAGTAAATACTTCACTAAATAGAGCCAAGCAATACCTTGCTACACAACCATACCTTATATTTAAAGCACCATTTTTTGGTACAGGCAACCCTGAGAGATAGGAAAAGAACCATTTGTTGGTGTTTGGCTTTTGGCTGACATTGAAAAATGCAGGAATCAGGCTAGGGAAAAAATCCAGTGAATTTCTATGCGACCCGAGGCAATGGGCTAGCACTCGTAGCATATTGAGGACTTTAAATGTGCATAAGGATATTTAATGACCGTGTATATGCTAGTAAAGTGTTGTCTTATAGTTAATGACTCAGTAAGCACGAATCATACTAAAGATTGCTCAAGAGGGAGGTAAGAATAAAGGCTGTGGTCATGTTCATTCCGTACCGGAACAAAGTCTAAAGAATTTATTCCCCTTTTTTGGCCTCTTGCAGTGGGGGGCCAAAAACAACTAGTCTCATTTCTTGTCTGAAGAGCGAACTCGAATGAATAGAGGAAAAAACTACTGCATCTAGAAATCAGGAAGCAAAAACGAGCTCTTTTCTCTTGTTTTAATGGCCCCACTCTCCTCCGAAGTGACCTCCGAAGTCTCCTCGGAAGCGAATTCCTTTTCAAAGAGCGAACACAACAATTTGAGACGATAAATTTTATTCCGGCCCGTCCCCGTCCTGACAGCGAGCGGCACATGCAATGCGAAGACATTTGAAAAGCAGCTTGAGGCCGTATAACATAGGCCCGGTTCATGTCTGTGTGCTGGGCCTTTTTAGTGCTCGAGCAACCACCAAAAAGCCGACTTTGCCGCTATTTTACGAGAAGGGGGAAAAGGCATAAAAGAAATTACCCCTTTGTCAGAAAGAAGGTAAAGCCAGGCTAAAGACGAATGTGTGAGTGGGAAAAAGCACATTCCCAGCATGCCATTTCGTCCTTATTTATGCTCATACCTCCTCCGGTTTATCCCCTTCGTTTTCTTGTTCTTTTGGGCCACTTTGCTCAGCTTCATGGTCACCTCCGTCCTCCTCGGTCGGTGTCATTACAGCGTGTAATTCCTCGGCAGCAGCTGTCGTCTCAGTTACTTCCTCAGCTGTCGTCGTTTCCTTCTTGTTGTCCATGTCGAGAACGGCCCGGTCGACAATGTCTTGCAGCCGCTCCGAGAGCTCGTTCCAGAACTCGACTGCGCGGAGGCGATCGTGTGGGGGCATCACGCTGATGAGGTGGACAAGGTCCGAGATCTGAAGAAAATAAAACAAAGAGTTAGAAAAAGCGTTTAAAAAAGATCAAATATAACTGTTGCACTATGAACGACATTCAAGTGGGCAGGCATTGAAACAAGTTACAAGTAACTAGTTACTTTTGTAACTAGTTACTCCTTTTTCAAGAAACTGAGTAACTAGTTACTTTGGAAATTTTCAGTAACTGTAACTGTAACTTGTAGTTTAAAGTAAAGTTACGTTCAAAGTTACTTTTGTTACTTAATAAGCTCTCAAATCCCAGACTCCAAAATTTGAAAATGATGGGTCTTGTCCAAAGAAAGGAAAATATTCTAAAAACTTTTGTTCTACATCAGGGCAAGGCATTGTTTCCCAGCAGCCTTAATGAAGCTCCCAAATTTTCATGAGATTTTTACTTAATAAAGTAACTTGTAACTGTAACTGTAACTAGTTACTGAAAAAT
>LR141384.1:0-12811 GCA_900659605.1 Tisbe holothuriae | reverse complement strand
TAATTTGTTATATACCTTCACAAATCGTAAATAACGTCACCAATGGGATATAACGTCACCAATGAGATATACCGTCACCAATGAGATATACCGTCACCAATGAGATATACCATCACCAATGGGATATCCAATCACTAATAGGATATACAATCACCAATAGGATATACTAAACACAGTGAATGAGCAAACAAAGGCAATCACATTCTTCACCACAATCAGGGCAGAGTGTGTCAGAGGAAAGAAAATAAGCTTTCGTCTCACTGGGAGCAACCAAGGCTGTGTAGATGTGCAAATGAAAAATGCGTAAAATTTAATAGTTCTACCAACCCCCTTGTCATCTTTAAAAATATCCTACAAAGTATGCTGCACTTAGTAGTATTAGAAATGTTTAAAGAGTAGACTTATAGACAGTACGAAACCCTTCTCCGGCATGACTCGCATGACTACAATAGTATTCCTTTGGTGACTATATTATGTTGGTGACAGTATATCATATTGGTGACAGTATATCAAATTGGTGACAGTATATATCACATTGGTGACAGTATATTATATTGGTGACAGTATATCAACTGGTGGCAGTATCTTCCATTGGTATATTTCAGCCTTTGTATTAACCATATAAAAGTAACTTGTAGCTGCAATTGTAGCTAGTTAGACCAAAAAATTCAAAACTAGCCAAAAAGTAACTTTGTGGTAGCTAGTTAGTAGTTACTGTAATAACTGTAACTGTAACTATTTGTCAAAGCCTGTAACTATTAAATGCCTTGGTGTATATTCTATTGATGACTTTATATTTAAATGGTGATGGTGTATATTCCATTGGTGACAGTATATCTCATTGGTGACAGTATATCTCATTGGTGACAGTATATCCAATTGGTGGCAGTATATATCATTATATTGGTGACAGTATATCACATTGGTGGCAGTATATAGCCTTAGTGATATTATATGAACATACAATTTATAGACAATTAACATAACAATTATGGATGTACCATTAAAGATAATACTAAAAGGCTAATAATGCATATGATTGATGATACTAATAATGCATATAATTTATGTGTTTTTAGCCCTCAATCAATATATACAACTGAAAATAAACTTAGGCAGTAGTACCTAACAACTAATAAGTTCAATTAAGTAAAGTTAGTCCTTTTAAACTTCCCGCCATTCACTCACTGAGCCCACCTTCTGCTCCATCAGAATACACTCACTCACTGCTGCAATTGCAGGGACACCCACTCACTGCCTGACTAGCTGGAGCGCCCTCGTTTGCTCATTTAAGGTGTAGAAAATAACGGATATTCTCCTTTCTCAGCCAGAGCCCAGTTTATAAAAAATCTAATGCACACGTTATGTACACGATATGCACACGTTATGTACACAAGCTGAGGGGTTTTAAAAAGTGTTTATGCACACGATCTAATGCGCGCGACCAAATTTCCTAATGCACACGATCTAATGTACGCGACCAAATCTAATGTACACGAACTAATGCACACGACCACCTAGCTAGCTAGTGTGACCAAATTAGGTCGCGCAACCAATTTTCTTATGTACGCGATCAAATTTGGTTGAACAACCAAATTTCTAATGCGAGCGACCAAAATTAATGCACGCGACCAAATCTAGTGTTTACAGTTTAGTTTGTGTGCATTGTAATGCACACAAATTTGGTCGCGTACATAACGTGTACATATCGTGTGCATAACTTTTTTTATAAACTGGGCTCTGGGCTCAGGTTTTACTAAGTAAAAAGTTGCTAGTCCGACCACATAAAATGACATGAAAGTATATGTTCCGGTCATTTCCTACAGAGTTAAGTATACTCAAAATGACCAGAAAGACCTTAAAACACGATAAAAGTGGTCTTATGCATGCCTAAGAGCGCCTAAAGCAAGTTTTAGGACATTCTTTGCCAATTTCTTAAGTTAAAAACAAATTGCTGCACTATTTTGGTATGTATGAAACTTACACTTGAAAAAAGAGCATATATTATTATTTTTACAAGAAAATTGAGCATTTTACTAGAACTATTATTAAATAAGTTTATTAAAAATCACAACATTTATATAGCAAAAAACGATTTTCGTTTAAGACAGCCAAACCTTGAAATAGAAGCCAAATTCCTTGCCATAGGCCCTGTTTACCCTCTGTTTCAACTCACTCTATGGACCAATCATGTCTAAAATTCGGCTTTGGGACTTTGAGACCTTCTACTTTTGAAATCTAAACCAATCTAAAAAAAAAATACCCCGTATGAAATCCGCCTGCCAAACCACTGTGCTTTTTAGCCTGTTTGTTCTTTTTTTTATCGAAAGGTTTTGCATCATTTTCAGGCAAGGAATGAAACAAAAAAACTTATTTCGACGGTACCGCGTAGAAGGTCATAGAAGGGACAAAGCGGTCACCTCTTTGGCTCTTAGCATATTATCAGATCAGACTGCGAGCTCTTATTTATTTATTTATTAGCTCCACTTATGCAAATCCTTTCACAATGGTATGTTTCGGTTTGATGACTTCCTTCTCATAAATAAGATACTCTGCGTCTTCCGAGACCTCCTGGAGCAGCGCGATCGCCTCCTCGCGCCTGTGCTGCTCGTCCTCCTGCTTGGATTCGATCTCGTTGGCACGGCGGAGGCAATCCTCAATGTCTGCGTCTGTAACGGTCACAGCCATGCCCAGCTCTTGCTCTTCTTTACGAATGAACCTGAAAAAAGCGGAGGTTTAGGCAAGTTATAATTCACTGTAAGTTTTGTAACCTACTTTAATTTGTCTGCCTTCTCCCGGAGATACTTTGGCTGCTCCTGCTCCAGCTGCCTCTGATACTCCAACCGCTTGGACTCCTTGAACTCCTCACACCAGAGCTCCGTCAGCCGGTTCAGCATCTTCTTCCTCTCCACGCGCTCGTACACGAACGGCCTCGGCTTGTATACAATTTTCAGCTTCTCCAGCAGCCACTCAAACTTCTTGTAGTCCTCATCACGCAGGCGCCTCAGCAGCACGCGCCGGTGGTCCACCTTGATCTTGCACACGTGACGGAGGATGGCGTTTCGGTGCGCGCCGTCCGTCTCCTCCACGATCTGCTGCTGCATGTTGCGGATGCTCGTCGTCAGCTTGGCGATGTAGACCTCGAGGGAGGCAGAGTCGTGGCGATGGCGCTGTACAGACCTGAAATGCATTTTATCCTAGTAGTTAGGTAACAGCCTCACTGGTTTAAATGTGGCTTTACCTTGCTGCGTCCTCCTTTGCCACTTCGAGCGTCTTCTGCCTTCGGTTGTACTCGAGTGAGAGGATTCTCTTGACATCGTCGTTGGCCTGCTGGAGCGCGGCGGCGCCTTCCAGCTCCAGTGGTGGGCGCTTCTGGTCCACTTCCGGGAACGGAGCCAGATCTCCGGCGCCCTCCGCGGACGGGTGCATGCGGCGGACTCGCGCTGGACGCTCCCAGGCCAACTTGACGGGGTACATCTTGTCGGACACGCCTTCAATCTAAAGGAAACCCACTTACAATTTACAGCTGTCTCTTTAAGCAAAGTCTCTGGTTCTCACCTTAAACTGTGTATTATCATCCCTTCCGTGCATGTACTTTGCCGACAGATTCGAATAAACCTTCCGGTTCATGTTGCGGTGCTTCCGGTAGAACCGGTGTTGGGTGTGCTGGGCGAGGAAGCTGGTGCTCGGTACAGCCAAGCAAAAGGGCTGGGACTGTCTGAGGAGGTGCGTGAGGGAGCACCGGGACAGCGAGGAGGACAGCATGGTGGTTGGGGAGGGGTACAGCAGTACAGGGCATGCACCTGGCGCAGTTTCTCTCCCTGGACACGGACTCCAACTTTTAATTTCTAGACTTGCTGCTCGTTCAACCTCAATGTTGACATGTTTGAGGAATCGAAAATGAGGGAATCGCTTTCAAAATCTGCCAGAAAAATGATCTTCTTCATTTTACCATTGCAATTGCTTTCAGAGTAGTACAACTTTTACGTATTGCATGTGTTACATTTTGTAGAATATCAAAATATAATAAATATTAAATGACAAGTAAATTAACTCTCATAATTTACAAAAACTATAAAACACCGTCACGATCCTGGCTTCCCCGGAGCGAACGGAATTTCCTTAATTTTGCAACAACAAACCTCTCGATCTCGTCAGCTCTGTCAAGATTTTCCCCCAAGATGGAGGGACGGTGAAATCCAAGAGTGAGCGAGTAACTTCACCCCAATAGCCCCTCGATCCCCTTCCAGTGCCAGTGCCGGTGCCAGTGCCGGTGCTGTTCTCGCCGGTCCCCGTTGAATGCCTCGTCGTCCCGTCCACCTCTGCCAGAGCGAGGCCTGCGCCATCCAGACCTGCCTCAAGAGGAACAAGTACCAGCAGCACAAGGTGAGCACCAACAAGAGCAAAGAGAGACGGTGGAACTCATCAAAAAGCCTCTTTCAGTGCGATGACATCATCGCTGCCATGATCACCTGCTGCCAGTCCATCGCCTACGAGTCCTTCATCTGCGACGGCTACAACCCAAAGCTCATCCAGGAGCAGAAGGACAAGGAAGAAGAGAAGAAGAACAAGCGCCACAAGTAGACCATGTCGAGTTACGGAGACGAGCCGCCAAAGATTAGAAGGAAGGAGATTGTAAGACCCAAGTAGAAGATGACCGAGTTACTTTTACTTTACGTTGTCATTGCAGTTTCAAAACGTTGACAGAGCCGAGTTGGGCAATCCCGACTACAACATCTTTGAAGAGAATCGCATCAAGAGGGCGGAAAAGTACAAGAAGAGCCTGCAGGGAGAGGACGGGAGGCAGTGGAAAGGTACAAACGAGTAGTCGCTATTATCAAGTCCATATTACGTATAACAACTGGCTTCTTTATTTCAGGAACTGCCTTCAAGGCATTGCACAAGAAGGCCACATTCAGCCAGCGCCACCCGTTCTTAGTCAACGGCGCCTTTGTCGGCACCTGTCTCGCTGTGCTCTTCTCCAGCCAGATCTACGCCGCCTACGAGTGGGCGTCGGGCAGACAGCTGCCAAAGTCATCCAAGGATCTGAAGAAGCAGCTCAAGCTCAACCAGTGGTCGAGGGAGTTCTACTGGTGGGCAAACTGGAGGACGGAGGAGCAGAACAAGATTGCAGATATTAATCTTATGGAGGAGATTCGACAGGCAGAGATCAGAGAGGCAAACTTCCCCGCATTCACTGCCCATACAGCTTCAGCGAAAGAGTGGATAGAGAAAAAAGAGGCAGCCAAATAAGCCATCATGGAGAGCCCCATTCGCGCTGCCGCCCGCTCCCGCCTCCGTGCCTACCCAGCCCACATGGCTGGCTGTGCTCCCGAGGCGACGGCTTATGCCCAGTGCGTGTCCGCGTCCATGGGCGAGGTCAAGCGACACGAGTGCGCCGAACACTTTAAAAAGTTTAAGGACTGTGTGAGGGCCGCCGCCAAGAAGGCTGGAACGAGGCTGTGATTTTGAATTCGTGCTTCAAGATGTTATTGCGTTGAATTTGAGGCGTGAATAAAAAGTAAAGAAGGTTAAATTACGTGTTAAAACATCATTCATTTAATATAAGTTACAGTTGAATTTCAAAGGAGGTTTCCTCGGCTTGCAGTGTCTTCAGGTTTAGCGTCACCACGGTGGCGGAGGAAGAGAACTTGGGGACGGAGAGAAGCTGCACGCTCGTCCCGTTAAGGTCAAACGTCCTGAAAAAGAGAACAGAAGGGGGATATGACGCCGTCAAAATACCTATACCGATTTAATGCATGTGTGTAAACGTAATTAAATTTGGTAGAGGAAGTTGAGGAACACTGTTAAAAGTGGTTTGAAAGTACATTTTTGCTTACAGCTTGGAGGACCAGCTCGTAAATGACAGAGATCAATACAGTACCTAGAGTTGTGCATAACGTCGCTATTTGTTATTGTTCCCTCTTTTAAATGACGCTTCTTGCTGAGCGCAAGAAAAGTGCCGAACGCGAAAAAGAGAGATAGGGTCAGCCGGCGCCAAGTTGGGAGAAGAGAAAACTCGCGGGAAAAAATTGGATTTACTCGGTGAATCCGCGCACCATATATTTGCTAAAATTGATAAATTAATAAGCTCATAAATCCTTAAATGAGTGATTCAGTTCCCTTATATTATATTATAAATTCATTGTATGGCTATAAATTGATATTATAATTAATTGACAAAACAATCCAGTCTTGCGTACATTCCTAAACTATGGCATTAACCTGTTAAAATTGCGAGCTGATAACGCAGTTTGCATTGGCTTTATCCTTGAGATTTGATAGTTGTATCACATTACTCGGATCCTCTTTTACGGACTTGTACATAGTGGAATTATGAATTGCATTTCCTGGGAGTTCTACTAATCAATGTAACTTTTCAATGATGTGTGTTTTAATACAATTATTATGTCTTGTAGTTGATTTGGTTACTGTATAAATTATTGGCTGTTTTGGTTGTTAGCATTTGTAGCTTCATATGCTATTGTACAATTTCCCGTGCTCCCGTTAGAATTTTGATTTTACTTCTTCTTCTTATAGTTAGCTGCCATGTCACGCATTGCCATTGATTTGCTACTCAGCTCAGTTCTGGCAGGTTTATTCCGCTTTTGCGCAATGGCCTCGTCATCCTCATGCTGCTTCACAAGTCCCCCATGCAACTTCAACCGAACACGGAAGAAGACCTTGATCATCTGATGCAGAATGTTGTGGCAGGTAAGCAGCTGAGCCGGTGCAGAGACGGTTGAGAAGAATTTCTCCTGGAGCAGGCGCATGATGTGGGGTTTTTTAAGGTCTGTGGCTCTGAAGAGCTGTTCAGCTTGTTGGAGGCATGCAAAAGTGGTCATGTTTATTGCCCTTAGGCTTGATCCCGTGTAATCCTTTTCCCTCATGAGCTCATCTGGCGTCACCTCATTGTTGTGGCTGGTAACTGAAGATGTACAATCAGAGCAAACCTTGCCACCCTTCACTACCTTGTGCAGCACCATGCCACCAAAGTTATAGAGCGATCCCTGCTCAATCTCCCCAATTTCCTGGCTGATGATGATATCCTCATCCTCATCTCTGACTGTGTCCTCCTCTTTCTTCTTTTCCCGGACAAACTCGGCGACAAAGCCTCCATCATCTTGTTCATAGTTGCCGGTCTTCTTCTCCACTAAATGTTGTGATATTGATACAGCTCGAAGACAGTATTTGAACTGCAGGGGTGTTGGCAGTGGATGGATTGCTCGGACTGAACTGAAGACGTTCTCTAAGCAGTCTTGTGAATGCCGTCCGAACAAGACAAAGGTGAAGTTCTCTGTGTTCAGAAGATTGTCTTGGATGTGCAGTATGGACGTGGAGCTCATGATGATGGCAGTCTGCACCGGTTTCCAGTGGCCTTTGTCTCCGATTTTGCAGTGCTTGTGAATGTTGATTACCTTGTGCATTAGGTTCAGTGCTGCCTGATATTTGTCTGGCTTGACCTTGCTGAATGCCTTGGAAAACCTCCTTGATGTGCACAGGTCATACCAAACCCTCATGGTCTCAATATACCAGGCAGTTGTAAGGTGCTTTGCATCCATCATCTTCTTTTTGACAAGATATCTTATCCCTGCCGCCACTGCCTTTGAAATCCCCTTCAGAGCATTCCCAACAGACATAGTCAGAAAGTGATTATTCTCAATACACTTTGCTGTCAGTTGTGGAGCCAGCTTCAAATCTTTGCCACTCTGGATCTTCATTAGCTGCTCGATTGCCTCAATTGACACTACATCTGATGGTAGACCCTCTTCCTCGACCATGCTTGCTGGCAGTTTGATCTCCTGCCCACTTGTTAGCAGAGCCCACAGACGCTTTATGACATGAGGGACATCACTGATGAAGGAGACAGTGTTGTCGGTATTGGCAGGGTGAGGTATCGTTGTTTTCCACTCTGACTTCTTGCCAATGCTGAGCCCGAACTCCTTCCACATCTTCTGGTTTGCACCTCCCATATCTGAAGTTACGGAGACAACCGTGAGGCCAATGTCATGTGCTCTCTTGATGATATCTGTGATGATGGGTTTAAAAACTGCTCCATTAACAGAAGGCCCAGTCAGGTGGTAGGCTATTATTTGCTTCCATCGAAGGGCTACCCCACCCAACATAAACACCAGTCCCTTGTTGGCTTTCCCCTCATGCCCTGGTAGTGTTGCGTAGCCCATGAGCTGGTCTGTCTTGCAGTCATATGAGAGGTTTTCTCTAAGGCTCATCTCGTCAAGTGTTAAACAACAGAACTTGTCCTTGTCGTCCATCTTGGCCACCTTGAGAGCCAGCAGCTCAAACACCTCATCAAGGACACCTGGGTTGAATAGGACGTTCTCCGTCTTCACTTGGAGGGTTCTTGGACAGGGTAGTGGGTATCCCAGTTTCCTAAGAGTATCATATCCGGTAGCACCGCAGGCGTATCTGATCTTCAGTGCATGCTTTATTGTCTGGGGGCTCCAGGTCTTCCCATGGAGGTTTCCTTTGACGAGGTGCATCCGTTGATCTTCATTGAAGAAGTTGACTTCTGCAGTTCTCCTCTTCACGTTCTCTTTCTCTGCCTCAAGCCCCTTCAACATTCTTCTGTTCTCTTCATGTAGTCGCTGCACAGTCTCTTTCAGCTCCTTGATCTCTAGCTGTTGCATGTGAACTTCATTGTTCATCGATGGAACCTCGGTCATCGATTTGACAGGGCACTCTTCCACGATGGTCCCAGATTCGTCCAGCGCATATTCCATGCTCAAAGAACAATCCATAGGAGTTGAAGAGGCAGAAGAGCTGATCTGGAGGAGGTCGCGTTGGTGTGGTGGTGGTGCATCTGAAATATAAATTTGTTGTAGGTTATATTGTATTAACATGTGTTACTAAATTTTGCGTACATGCTGTGGTAGAATCCGGATTTTCCATATTCCTATGCTTTTCCCCCATGCTTAAGCATTGCCGCTGCTCTTCACACATTACAATATTAATATCTACTTTTCATGCAGTTCAATATCTGCCTTTCACGCAGTACTATAGCTGCATTTCATGCACTACTTTAGCTGCATTTAACACAGTAGTGACAGTACTATGGCGGCATTGCATGCCTCAATACCTATTTATCATTGAATTAATGTAGGGACTTAACCCTTATTATTTATAGCCACATTACCCTAATTAATATAGCCACATTATCCGGCATGAAATACTTTGCTTTAATTTGGCTCATTTGGGAAATTAAGACAGCAACACTATTACAACTACAAGTACCGCATCATTCCACTGAGTGGCATTGACATTGATAGTGGCATTGACATTGATAGTGGCACTTTGTCGCATTGTTTTGCTAATTATATATATATTCCCGAATTGTTTAGTATATGAATAACAAAGGTAATTTTTTTGCGGCATTGAAAGTCATATATAAAGCTACATTTTATTGCCCTAACTAATCTACTTACTGTCATTAATACAGTTCAGGAAGCACAAATAGGATATAATGTGCATCAGCACATTATCGTAACCGCATTTTTGGTTGCATTTCTGTATTATTGCTACCTTTTTCCTTATCTTTAATGAATTTCCATATTAACAATGAATTTCTGCTTTTATTACGCATTACAGGCATTTATGCATTATTACCGGATTAATAATGTATTTCCGCATTATTAATGCATTCCACATTATTAATGCATTCCGCATTATAGGCATTTATGCATTTTTTCCGCATTATCAATGCATTTCCACAGTATTAAACTGTTACTACAACATTCAACAACTTTTAGTTACCAAATACTTTGCTACTTGAGTATCACTACAACGCTACTTTTAATGATATTGTATTTACAAATCACCAAATATCAAGAACATCTCAAGTTATTTGCTTCTTTTACTCTACCGATCATTGCGTAGTCGTGGTCAAGTTTGATATGGTGCAAGTTCACAGGATTTGCCGTCATGTTGCACTCCTGATGAGAGTCCTCGCCAGGGAGGAGTGGCATTGGGAGAGGAACGGCATCCCCTTGCAGACGAACCCTCTTATCCTGATGGATAAGTGCCGAGGGAGGAAAGTGCACCTAAAAATAATATGTATCTTAGTTATCTTAAAAAAAACTATCGAATAATTATTGCAGTCTTTAATCAAGAGCCGCAAAAGAGCACCTTGCCTTAATATAGTGTAGTAAGACTTTTTATTATTATTATTAGCAACAAAAGTATACGTTTTATAAATGTATTAAAGTCATATTATTGTAAACATAATTACCTGGCAAACAACATCCCAAGGAGATGTGACCGTCACATTAAGATGGATCTCCCACTTGCGCCTCCGCACTGGATCCGAAGGAAACTTGAACAGTGAAACCCCCTTATTTGAGGAGTTATCACAATTGGCAACCTTGCACACACCCATAGTACTATATAGTCGTTTCTATATATAATTTTATTATCTTAATTAATTATAATAAAATATTTCACTTTGACCCTATCTCTAATCGTATTTTCTCGTCGCCGCTTCTCTTCTTTGCCAAGCTGTGTTTTGTTTTGGCTGCCTGTCGCTCATCCGCTGAGTTGAGCCGCGGCGCCGGCGATTGGCAGGGGGGACATAAACGGACGCGGAAAACAAAAATATCACATTAAAGAGGTATTAAATGCATATTTTTTGCGGAAAAAGTGTACAATATTTTTGGGGATGTTGTACTAATATTTATTAACTGTGTAAACGTTGTAAACTAAATGAATGACTGTATATATTTGTCCGACATTTTTAATAAGAATTTAAATGGCCCTCCTGAACCGCACTCATTCTTGTACACAGGTGATGCTTGCGATTCCTGTTTTTTTCCTGAAACTCAGCTATCGCTAAATCAGCTGCCTTCTAGGCAACGTGGTGCAAACCATGCTGAGCCTGCCCAGGTAGGGCGTATGCACAACTCTAGGTACTGTATTGATCTCTGGTTAATGATGGATCAAGTGTTCTTCTCATTTTTAAGCTCTTACCTCTGGTCGAACTTTGTCTGATTGGCCGTGAACACAATGTGGGGCACTTCCTTCATAATGAAGGGATCCTTATCCTTGTAGGGGAAGCAGCCGAGCGTGGCGGGACAGGTGGGCGCCATGTGAGCCGCGCGCAAGATGACCTCCAGGGCGTCCAGAGGGTCCTCCAGGGAGGTGTTGCGCAGGAGGTCGTCCGTGTTCTGTCCGGAGAAGCCGAGGACGCGCACGCCGTGGGATTCGAACTGGAACGGGTTCGTCACCGTCGCGAGGGTAGGGTACGTGGTGGACACTGGAAGAAGGATGACGTTAGTTATTTAAGTATTTTGATATATTGATTGTTTATAATGCTTACGCGGGAATAGACACGGGTGCAGTGGCTGCTGCGGCATGATCTGATTGGCCGGATCAAACTCCCCCGGCATGAGGTCGACATTAACACTGCCCGCCAGCTGCACCAGGAAGTCGTCCAGCAGCTGGACCGCCGCAATGGATCCGGCGGCACTGTCCTTGGTCAGGTACTTGGCCTTGTTCATCTCTTCCTTGTCCCGAGTCGCCTCACTCAGCGCATTCCCAGCCACGATCACACGCTCCCCCGCCGCGTTGGCCTTCTGGTCCTCCATCTCGCCGGCCTCACCCGTCAGCCAGTCCACGGCCAGCTGCAGCGGCATCAGGTGCGGGCAGGAGCTGTCGGAGAGCTCCAGTCCGGAGACGAGGGCGACGAACCGGTCCTGGGACAGCTCCGGGCGTGGTGTCTGCTCAGCAGCCTCTGGGTAGATGATCTGCACCACGTCAAACTTTCCATTCTCCGACTCCTTTCCGTGCAGCCCGCACACGATTCCCGTGGCCAGCTTGTCCCTGTCCACGCCCCTCACCTTGACCCGCTGAGACTCGTCCTCCAGCACGAGCTCGTCCTCCTCCGAGATGAACTTTGTCTTTGACGCCGGCTGCGGCACCCGCCCCATGTCCTCGCTCAGGTCCTTGAGGATGTTTGGCTTGAGCTGCTGGTGCTTGAAGAGCGTGCCCACCACGACCACGTCCTTGCCTGAGCCGCGGTGCGTGTCCAGGTCGCAGAGGGACACGACGGGCACGTCGTTCCCGAGCAGTGCCCTGGCGGCCGCGGTGACCCTGGGTCTGAGTGCGTTGAGTCTTGCCCCATAGACGTGGAAGAACTGCCGCTGGAAGTCTTTGGTGCCCCGGATTTGGAACGCCGCGCGGTCTTCCTGTGTGGATGACGAAGTGTCGTCGTTGGGGCTGTTGAACCTGACCTCGGTGAGTTGGGAGCTGTCGAGCGGGGCTGACAGGAGCTTTCCAACCATGGTGGGACTGCTGGGACACAAGTGGAAGGCGATCCCCAAGAACTGGAGCAAGGTTTGCTTGCTCCGACTGGCTCTTCCCTCTGTTTTTCACTGTTTTCCCGCTCAGGCAGCTGAGCTCCAATCTAAAAGTAGGGAAGACAATATAAAAAAAACGAACATCGACAATTCTATTAATTTTGAATAATTCTATTTAAATACATTAATTTTCAAGTTGAGCTATTTACATACAATTTACCTGCATTATGCACCTGATGTTCCTTCCATTCCATTTAAATAATATAACTTGTTTCGTTCTTAGGTTTTCCTTACCTTGCTACCCCCAGAGCCCTGATATTTCACATGTCGGACTTCAAAACAAACACATCTAGAAAGATTTCCTGAAAAAAAATCCTTATATTATTTAATTTAGATATTTATGACCCTTTAGTCACTTAGTGTCTCTCTCTCACCATGGTCCTTGTGCGTGTTCCTGCCCGCGGCGCAACCCTCATTCACCGCCTGCAACCACAATCGGCTCG
>LR141383.1:0-12809 GCA_900659605.1 Tisbe holothuriae | reverse complement strand
ATTGATGGGCGCATCGTCCATAAATGCTCTGCATCCGTTGTCTATTCCTAATGCTTTCTCCTCCTCAACGAACTCCAACAACAGGTATGTCCATGCCAGGCAAAAATAACGAAAGCATCGTAATAAATTCGCGAGAAGATTTTAGTAGAGGAGGTCACGAGCGACCTGGTCATTGGGCGGGTTTGTGTTCCCTGAATGACTATAAAGTATCTAATGTTCCGTATTTACGAGTTGATGCAATTTATAAGTTAGCTGTTAGCTATTACTTTATGTTATTGTTATAGACAATATAATACTAAATGAATGCAAGTTATAATTTCTCGATTTTAACATAGCTATTTGAACTTTATTTCAAACTAAAAGCAATATATTTGGAATATAAATATAATGTAATTAATTATTGCCTGGTCAATTTCTGCAACGCAAATTGGCTGACGTCGGTTGTTTTTTCGCAGACGACGTAGGAATTAGAGGTTTTTATCTCATCCCACTGCTGCTGCTACTTCTGGTGAAATGAGATGCTTTTTCCTCTTGAGTACAAATACGTTCAGGGCAAGGATGAGTACGAAAGATAATAATACAATTTATATATTTCTTTCGTGTACTCTTATCAGCTGGTGAAATACTGAATAAATGAATACAATAATTGGACTTGGACGCATTTTTGTTGCCATAAAATAATAATAATAGATAACTTAGATATGTAGTGAGACTGAGACTCTTCTGAGAAGTTATACATTTACTTTAAGGAAGATACATGTAGCAGCATTAGCTTTTTTAAGTTGTAGACTGAAGATGATTGTCTTGATTGAAGTTGATCAGTTGATTATATATTATTGCGGTTAAAAGTTATAAATGAAGTAGCCATATACTCATACGAGCTCTAAACTTAACTTGGGTATTAAAAAATGAAAATGTGTAAAAAAAAAGTGGAACGTATGGATGACATTTTTTGCATTGAAAGTAATTACTATATACTCCATATAAATATTTCTATTAGTTTATGTAGTATAATTTTGAATGTAACGTCTCCAGCCTTAGAATGATGACGAATGATGGGTCAAGTACTGCGGGACTTTCTTAACAGGTTTTTTGCCCCAGTTCAAAAGTAGCGCCTTTTCCCTTTTCTGCTTCCTTTCTCCTCCCCTTCTGGCTCAGCTCCTCCCTCTCTTTCTTTCTTCTCTTTTCACGTCACCAGTGCAGTAGGCCTGAGTAAGGAGCTGAGGAGGGGAGGAAAGTTCACCAGGGACGAATTAATGAAAAAAATAGAACACACAATGTTTGCATTAAGCAAAAATATAACCCACATCTACTACTCTACTACTACTACTAAAACACTTGTATTTTAATTTTTCATATAGTAATAGTGTATATTGAAGTGATTTTCTGTGCTCAATATGTGTTAAAACAGTCTCTGGCATATGCCCTTCAAACTTCCTTTTCGTCCCTTCTCTGTCACTGTCCACTTCATAAACAGTAGGAAGGCGAATAAAAAAATAAGTTTCAGACCGCCCGAGAAGAGAAAGTGAGCGGCCCCCCGAACTTGAAGTCCCTCTGTTTACTGCTTAGTGATGTCTACTAGCCCTGGCCCTGCTGGGTCCGGTGGCCCTGGAACGGGGTCTTCCGCGTCCTCAGAGGACTACGAAATCATCCCAAAGGACAGTGAACCAAAGAAGGATAAACCAGGTAAAGGGCAGCAAGAGAAAAAAAATCCCAGTTCCCTCCAGTCTCCAGTCCTCATTTCAGAGCTCCACCTCCCGCTGGGCTCCGAGGCGGATCTCAAAGAGAAACTGGAGGAATGCCTTCAGAGTCCGGAGGAGAGTCAAGCCTTGGAGGAGACCGACCTCACAGTCTTCCACAACATTGTCTTCCTAGGATCAGGGTAGGAAACACTCAAACAGGCAATAGGATGCATGGCATTACAATAGTTTTATGGTGTTACAGCATGGTTACCGAGCCCAAGAATGAAGAGCTGATCCAGTCCCGGCTGTGCGAGGCGAACGCGGCCGCGTGCAGAGGCAGCGGAGACTCCCCCAGCTGCAAAGACGTTGCGCTCAGCGTGCCAAAGACATCCGACGGCGCAGTCATCATGGCACTGGAGACCAAAGAGCAGACGACCGCGCAGGAAAAGATTTTGAAGAAGTTCTCTATTAGCAGGTATGCGTTAGAATTACAACATAATATCATAGTCTTAACAATGACTGTTTCAGAATAATCTTTTTCGCCCGCGGTAACGCCGACACAGACGAAGCCTCGTGTTTCGCCTTCACCTGCGTCCACGGCGGCGCCGAGGAAGATCCGCAAGTCCAGCGACACTTCCAAGTGCACATGTTCCGATGCGAGGTGCCAGAGGCCGTCGCAAAGGTCTTTGTCTCATTCGCGGGTGCGTTTAAACGGTCCCATCCTGTCCGCCTGGCGCCATCGGAGAACTTCTCGGAGCAGGAGCACTTTCTGTTCGAGGTGAATTTGGAGCTACGGGAGCGGGAGGAAGGCCGCTCAGCGCATGAGGTCGTCCCCAGGCAAAAAGGTCTCTTTAAACTGCGGGCCAACGTGGAGAAGAAGGTCGTGGTGACCGTACAGCAAATATCTCGCAACTCGTGCCACTTGCATGTTGAGCGCTGCTTCGGTACGTGTACATGATAACAACATATCACGGCATTTGTAACACTCTGTCACTCAGGTATGTTGGTCAGCCCCGGTCGCAATGTCCGCCACGCTGATATGCAGCTGCTGGAGCACGTGACCATGGCCACGACGACGTCCAACACGTCCGGAGGGCAGCAGCAGGTCGATGACGCGGCGCCGGATTCTTCCATTACGCATATCATCACGGGAAGCTGGGATCCGAGTGAGACTGCGTTCGCAGTGCTAAACCAGGTAATGCATATGTCACTTTATAATGGAAAATTTGGTGCACAGAGGTGTTTTTGGTATGCTCCCATAACTTTCCTCAGTGTTAAACAACCAAAAATAATTTACCTTTATAGAGTTACACCAGTCGAAAGGGGGGTAAAAGTGTTGTTAATTGACTCGTTTGCGGTCTATAGAGTAGTTGAAAATTCCCTGGCAGAGTTTGAAAACGGAATCACCCGTGCGCGGAATAATGAGATCTTTTTATTGTAGCGACGAAACCGGTTCTTGCTCCTCTCGTATAACTCGCGTGCTGCTGTCATAGTATTAAAACTCCTTTTCTGTCAATAAAACTCTTCTTCATCCAGGAAACTCCCGCCGACATTCAATCCGTGTACGTGACAATCGCCTGCGACCTGGTGATCCAGCAGGTGGCTGAGCCGGTCCGATTCGTGCTGGAGACCAAGGCGCGCATCTACCCGGCCAATGAGAAGTATTGGTACTACGCAAAGAAGAACCTCACGAAGCAGTACCAGGTCAGGCTCAAGAGGTCAAAAACACCCCAGGTAAGACAGAGGCAAATATTGCACACTGAGAGCTATCTACGGTATCAATTAGAGAGCCATCGTTTTGTAATCTGATCCACAAGGCCATTGTCTCTCAAAGTATCCCTTCTTCACAAAACTCTTAAGTACACGTGCACTCATGAGTCACTTCCATCTCCTCCTTCAGGGCGACAAGATCTTCGACGTCTGCGGCATCGACGTGAGCGAGGAAATCGAGCGCAGCCGCAGCCTCACCTCCCAGTTCGCCAACTTTACCCTGTCCACGCTCGCCGGCTCCTTCCGGAACCCCATCATGGGGAGCGGCGGCGCCACCGAGGTCGACTTTGAGCTCGCCTCTCCCCGTGAAGAGGATGAGGACGACGACGGCGAGGAGCCGCTGCTGTCGGGCTTCGGGGAGGTCAGCAAGGACTGCTCCGGCACGGAGCTCGAGCAGTGGAGTCAAGTGCTGCTAGAGTGGAACAAGGATAACCCGTTGCAGTATCCGAAACAGCTGCCGGCCCTGGTTCGGAGGGGCGTGCCGGAGGCGTTGAGGGGCGAGGCGTGGCAGAGGATCACAGGGGCGTCCGTGCACATGGAGGAGATCATAGAGACGTACAGAATACTCACAACCAAAGAGTCTCCCGATGAGAAGGTAATGAGAGAAAGAAAGCGGAAAGTACCTGACAATTTTGTTTATGATTAATACACTTCGACATGGGCTTTCTCATAATTTGTCCCCTATCAATTTTGACCCACATTTCTACTTCCTACTTTCTTTAAAAAGGAATCTACTTAACGTACGAAATGTCTTTAGGTCATTCTCCGAGACATCCACCGCACCTTCCCTGCCCATGAGTTCTTTAAGGAGGCCGGCGGCGTGGGCCAAGAGGCGCTCTACCGGATCGCCAAAGCCTACTCTGTATACGACTCTGAGATCGGATATTGCCAAGTAAGTCTTAACCCTCCTTGGCGTCCGTACGGAATATTATCTTTTATTGCTTCCAGGGTCAGAGCTTCCTCATCGCCGCGCTGCTCCTCCAGATGCCCGAAGAGCAGAGTTTCGGCGTCCTGGTCAAGGTTATGCATCGTCACGGATTGCGGGACATGTTCAAGGAGAACTTTGAGCAGCTGCAGCTGAGGTTGTACCAGCTGGACCGGTTGATTGAGGGAAACTTCCCCGATCTGTGGCAGCACTTCCAGGATGTCGGCATCGAGTCTCATATGTACGCGTCGCAGTGGTTTCTAACGATATTCACGGCAAAGTTCCCGTTGTTCCTAGTCTTCAGAGTCCTCGACTGCTTCCTGCTCTTCGGGTTTGATAGCATCTTCCAGGTGAGTTTAATGTATAATAATAAATGTTTTATATATAAATAATACGGTTGATGCCAGCGAGAGAGACTAAATATCTGTTGAAATGCGTGCTTTTATTGCATTTTCGTTTCAGGTTGCTCTCGGCATCCTCAAAGTGTCCAAGAAAGACATGCTCCAACTCGACTTTGAAGGCCTCATGAAGTACTACCGAGTCAACATCCCAAAGCGTTACCGCAGTGAGGAGAACGCCAAACATCTTATGGCTGTGGCAACGGGTAAATTACAGCTAATGACGTTATTATGCGTCCGAGAAGTTAAAAGTGTACTTTTATATTTGCAGGGATTAAGCTTAAAAGGCTGAGCAAATATGAGAAGGAGTGGGTGGCGATTAAGGCGGCGGAGAGAGCGCGGGAAGATCCTGTCATCAGATACGAGCGGGAGAACAAGAAACTTTTAAGTGAGTATCCTTTACATGGTGGTATTTTTCGCTTTTTAAGGGATTAAAATGATCCTTTGCGAGCGTTTTCTTATCGCTAAATGAGCACACATGAATGCTACAACGTGATCTGTTGTTTTTAAAGCAAATTTTAAGTCAAGGTTGCCATGTTTTAATAGAATAACAAGAATCACGTTTAATCGTGACATATGAAATGCAGAACGATTTGAACACTTGAATCAACAGCTAACTGTTAACATATCTGTTATGTGTAAAATGTGAGGAAACTTATTTTCAAGTATGACCGTGCGAATCCCTTGGACCGTGCCATAAATTTGGAGTCGAAGTTAAAACAATCCTATTTCCAGGCGACAACCTCCGCCTGGACACTGAAAACGACAACCTCGCCCGCCAGCTCGTCAACAGCAAGATTGAAATGCGCAAGGAAATCGACACGGCCGAGGATGACAAGGACACATTCGAGAAGGAGCTCCAAACCACGCGGCTGCAGCTGAGGGAAGCCAACGATGAGAAGAAGCGGCTGCAGCAGGAGACGTCCAGTCTCAAGGCGGTGCTGAAGCGCGAGGTGGACAAGCTCGATGCTGAGCTGGCCACGAGGAATAATGTCATTGCTGAGTACAAGGTGATCTGCTCGCAGCTGAGTGAGAAGTTGGAGAAGGCGCAGAAGCGGAATAAGGCGTCGGATCAGGGTGAGGAGGAGAAGGCGGAGGAGATTGATGAAGAGCTCAGCCCGTTGGATAAAGCCACGGAAAGGATCAGGGAGCTGGAGTTGGAGCTCGCGCAGACAAAGTTGGCCTTGGTGGAGACGGAGTGTAAAAATCAGGTATTAGACGTGCATTACATAGCCAAATGCACATTAAGCTTATTATTTGCTCTGCCAGTTTTTAAGTTGTAGAGAATTTGTATATAATGATGGATATTTTTCTTCCAGGATCTGACCCACCAGTTCCACGCCTCTCTCCAACAGTTACAAGAGCAGCAGAAGCAAGGCGGCGGTCTGGCCGGACGCGCAGCCGGCGGCAGCACCTGGCTCTCCAAGACCCTCAGCTCCATCAAGGAGACCGCCGCACATACCGCGGCATCTGCGGCAGCGGGCGCGTCCAGCGCGCATCACCACGCGCACAGCATGAAGAAGAGCTCGTCCGTGGATGTGATCAAAACGAGCGCTCAGCCGCAGTGACATTTTTAAAAACGCTTCCAAGTGATATTTGTTGTTGCATTCAGTTCAGTTTGATCTGAGTTGCAGCCTCCATTAATCATGATTTTGTGCATTTTCGTGTCAAACACACATTCTACATGCAGTACAATTTACCAAATGCGAGTGAGAAAGCCTTAGAGAGAAATCAAGTGTCTCAAAAAATGTCATGAGAGTCTGGAGAGAAATGAGAAAACCCTTCAGATTGAAACTGATGAGATGACCTTTTGTTAATATTATACCTGATTTTAAAGCATTTTATTATCGTTTATATGTCATTTTGTTATATTTTACAATAAATAGAAAGGAACGGTATGAACAACCTTCAAACTTTACTTTAGAACGTACATAAGAAATAAACCATTCAAGCAATCAAGACCCCCATAAAGTGAATGTACAAGTTGTCATTCGATCTCACTCCACCAGAGAGAACTTCAACCCAGGCGACGTCTCCTTCAGCCATGTCCGCCATCGCCGACATGGCCAGAGTGTTGTGCTTGAAGTTGTCGGTGTCGTAAGCTCCGGCGAGCACAGCCGCGTTGTGTCGGATGAGGACCAGGCCGTCGTTACCCTTGACCTTGAAAAAAGAACAACTGCATGTAGCTCAAGTACTTCAGATATCCCAATAATAGTGTGTTCAAGGCTTCCAAAATCTCACTTTGAAACTCCTTGCTTAGTAATTATCCCAAACTAGCTTGGAGGCAAGTGGATAAAAGTTGAGCCTTCCTTCCTAGCTAGGCAGATTTGCATGGTACTGCCAGCCAAGGAAGGCTCAATATATCTTGAGACTTTCTTGTACCAGCTATAAGTTATTACGCGATTACGCCTCCTACCGTGTTTGCATGAAACGTGAGCATGTAAACGCCATTTTTCGGCGCTGTGAAGAACCCGCTGCTCGCATTCATGCCCTCGCCCACGTTCACCTCGCAGGAAGTGTACGTCACGTTGCCGGGGGAGGGAAGGCCGTCGGTGCTGAAAGGAGGATTTAGTTGCAAATTTAACGAGGGCTTAATGTGGTAATCCAAGGAAAATCTAGTCCTTATGCTACCTTGCAGCATCGAATAGTACGCTGCTCTTCCTCTTCTCGGACTCCAGGGTGAGTGAAACCTCTTCCAAGGAAGTGGTCAGAGAGCGAGACTCCTTGCGAAGACGTCGGTTCTCTTTCTTTAGCTGGCTGGAAAAAAAAGATAAGAACAACCATTACCATAAATTTGATACGGTATTGTATTACACAAGTTTCGTGTATGATTGTAATTTTTGTACATGACTATTATTGTCAGATTAGTGCTCGTATTACTGAGGAATTAATTATACTTCTTGCTAATACCCACGGGTAGATTCATATATGAGAGCTTTATGTATTAATATTTTGTGTATGTATACGCTATAAATACACAATAAATATATCAATTCCCTACCTTGCTTCCTCTTCCACATTAGCCAGCCTCTGCGCGACCTCCGACAGCGTCCTCCGTGACCTTGACATCTCCTCCTTGACCACGCCCACCTCTTGGATAGAGAGGAGAGCTTGAGGGAGGACGTCGCGGGTTACAAGGTTCTCAGTTAGCACCTAATATGGAGTAGAGGGTTCCTTGGATTAAGAAATACTCAATAATATTCAAAACTCTTTGATTCGAGGATTCCTTGTTTTCAGGACAGACGCTGGATTTAGGAGGTCACAAGACATTATGAAGGAGTTATATGGCCATAGAAAGGTTGCCATATCTCTAGAAGTTGGTAAAGTGACTTACCTTGATGAGTCCCGCCAACTGCTCCGCCACGGTCTCCGTCTGATAATTCATCGCCGAACGAATCTCCATCGCAATAAAATCCAATTTCGAATACTCTACAAAATAGACATGACCTTGAAAAACATTCAACTCTCAAGTTCATTACTTTCTTCACCTTTGTCATCGTTGTCTGTTAATCTTGACTGCACCCCGCCGAAAGCCCAGAGCTGCAAAAGAATAACAAGGAGCAGGAGATGAGTCTGGAGTCTGGAGAGGCTGAACATGATGATATGAGATTGGACTGGACTCTTGGGAAGGAGGGAGGAGACTGGCGAAGGAACAGCTGGGACAGAAGAAAAAGGAGATGTTTTCCTTATTATCATGTCAGGGAATGATTACTTTAGATTGTAATTGTATTGCCAATTTGCATTTACATAGCAAGTGAATGCCATTTATCAGTATAGTAGTGTAATCATTTCAAATATATATAGATTTTTAGCACATAGCCTTGCAATTAGTATGCTAAATTTTTTAAAGTTAAAAGTATAGTACTATGTTTAAGACTTTAAGCCCTATATTGTGTCCTTATAAATGTAACTAACCATTGCAATGCCTATTCCCTGTCCCATTGGGATAAAACGTAAACGAATCGAAACAGACGTGAAATGAAGTTATAAGACCGAACAGAGAACATGTTAAAGTGATATTTATTGGAATCAAGCGCGAGTAAAAGTCATGTATTTGGTCTACAATTGACCTTTTTTGCTTACTAGAAATGGATAAAAGGAAAACATGGTGTTGGCAAATATAATTTATGACTTGGCCATTTCATTGTTATTATTATTCGCCGGAAACTGACCATGCCGACTATTATGACCAAATGCACACGGTAGAAACGCTTAATATAACATTTATACTGCCAAAATATCTCCTGTGTACTTAAATGAGCTACAATGACAACTCCTATCTCGAAAAGAATATACTTTTCGGCAATAATGTTGGGGCTGTATAACAATAATACTTCATATTTGAATTATACAATAATAAGGCCATATTAAGGTTAAAACACATTGTACTTTTCTCTAAACTGTGCTCCAAGCACGTCCATATATCATAACCCTGTCCTTATCGCACGACCTTTTAAAACAGCGATCTCATA
The DNA here is from genome assembly GCA_900659605.1 of Tisbe holothuriae. Classification (NCBI taxonomy): domain Eukaryota; kingdom Metazoa; phylum Arthropoda; class Copepoda; order Harpacticoida; family Tisbidae; genus Tisbe; species Tisbe holothuriae. The sequence continues at coordinate 3,562 of LR141383.1, read as the reverse complement.
TAATAATAATAGTAATAATGGCGGAGGAGTCGACTACTCATCACTCAAAAAGAGATTAAGGAGAGTAGAAAGCACTGGAATCTTCTCCTTTGGCTACGAAAATATTGACAATCATTTATTTATTGAGGCATTGGGGAATAAAAGAACTACAATTTTAGATTGAAACAGAAAGTTAAATGATTAAAGACTCTCAAAATGATCATGATAAAACATAATGTTTTCAGAAACCAATGTACTCCACTTCAGATCACAGTCAAACAGGAACCTTTCAAATGACACAAAGAACTCGATATGTGATTGGCACCGTCAGGGGATTTTGACAACGATTTTTTTAAACAAAAATGTTGAGATTATTCGTTTTCCTCCGAAGAAAGCGCGCTTGGAGGAGGTCTCCCTCAACAGGTGGGCTCTTCGGAGGCGCTCCCTTCGGAGGAGAGAGAAAGCCTTTCTACCCGACAAGAGGCCGTTTCCACCTTTTATTGCCGTGTGCAACAAGTTTTTCTCGTCGGGCCTCCTTCTCTCCTCGCATGCGTTCTTGTTGCTTTGTCAGTTGGACTTTTTCTGTCCATGGGAGAGGAAGAAGCTAATAATTAAGACGGTGTTTTTGGTGTTTAAAATGGTTTCTTCTCTGTGCTCCTTTTGATTATAATCATGTGTAGTAATTAAAGACCAGACTGACAGAGGCATTATTATATAGTGCTGTAACTTGAGGAAGAGAGAGCGGTGAGTTGTTGTTATGGTTTATAAAGCATTTTTCCGGCTTAAAGCCACATATTTTGAATAACTAGTTAGGCCCTTTTTGTTGGTTATTTTATACTCATATTTTAAATATAGAAGTACTGTAGCACTTGAAATATATTGTGTAATTATTATATTTACAAGAGTGACATTTAAAATAAGACAAAATGCTTTTTGTAACTTTGTCTGATCTTCCTCTACTTAATTGAATTTTGAGGAAAAAGAAGATAGAAAAAAATATCTGGAAAAGACTAAAAACGGATTTTTAAGCGACTTAAAAAAGTTCCTCTGGCAACAGAAATGATGGATTTAGTTTTGATTAAATTAGAGTCTTTCTCCACTTTCCTTTTTTCTGCCCGCAGCAGTAATCTGACACCTCTTTTATAACCAAGGACGGGCTCATTTCCTCGCTCCTCCCCACTAGGGTGTCTTTAAGGCATCTCCCAGACAGGCATTAATGCAGGAAATATTTCCGGAAATATTTCCTTCCTTCTTAGTAAGAAAATTTCCTCCTCAGTCCTCCCCCTACACACGACTACACACTCACGGCCCAGCTGGGCTGGCTGAGAGGAGAAATATTTCCGGAAATATTTCTTGCGGCAAAGCCTGTCTGGGAGATGCCTAACCGTGGCAAACTGTAACGACTAAAACCAGAATGCAAATTATCAAATGTACTGTATCAGAGATTAGTATTTAGTACTATTTACCAAGGATATGGATGTACTATTTATATCCACATAAACACAATTAAAATATTGTTTATACTTTATTCATAGACATATTGACCGTAAACATGAACTAGTGGGTGAAATTACTGATCTACTGATATATCGCAGTGCAATCATATTACAAACTTGCACCTCCGCTCTTCCAGACCCTTCTTCGCCACCATGAGTTTCTTCACCTCCTTCCAACAATTCGTATCTGACGCCGGCTCGTCCATCTCGGAATCCGCGCGGAAACTGGTCAACAACCCTGAGGGCGACCCTGACGGCAGCCGGGAGCAGCTCCACGAGACGAGCTCAGACCCGCTGCCATGTCAGGTGCTGATGCCGGGAAATGGCGCCTCGTCCTCGTCGCGGCTCCATCTCCCGCTCGGAGGGAAGAACTCGTCCCCGTCTCCGAATATGTCACGGAGGAGGAGTTACTGCCGGTATGATCAGCCGCAGGGGCCGCTGCTGCCCCAGGCTGCTGCTGCAGGTGGTAGTGCGTTGTCTGTGCCGAATGGAGATGGGGCTGATATGATGATACCGAGTCCACTCAGCTCGCCCTTGAGCCGGTTGCCGGTGTTATCGACAAGTCCAGCAAGGTAAGAATGAGATACTAATCTGTCGTCCATTGACCACAATGCAATTTGTATGCCACGAAAGTATCATTGCAATGCAATGTACGAATGTTAGTCTGGAAGGAGTATTTGGTACACCAGATAAGATTAGAATATTGTAATGCTAGCTAGTACGAAGGATTGCCCACATTTGTTAGTACCATGTACATGTGAGCCCAGCCCCCTCAGATATATTCCATCCTGATTATGACCTTGACATTTATAGAACCGACACGGCCACAACGTCCAACGCCCCTCAACGGCGTTCCACCAGCGTTCGTGATCGCCACAGACACAACCGCCTTTCTAAAGAGATCCGCGGTAGCACAGTCCCTGATGGCAGCAATAGCCAGCAGCCGGGAGACACAAATCATTCCAACCTCGCCAGGAAGAAGTCGTTCAACAAGCAGCTGGACAGCAGGCAGAAGCCCAAGTCGCAGCCAAAGCTGTATCCAAAGTACGATGAGATGCCGGATAAGTGGGGAGAGCGGCAGTTGGAGGGGAACGACTCAAGGTGAGCTGCTGTGTTCTGTGCCCTACGAAACATAGGCCTAAAAGAGGGTCATGCGTCAACAATTTCAGAGAGTATTATAACCATAGAACTAATACTAAAGGGTTTAGTATTAGTTCTATGATTATAACCCTTTTTGACTGCTTATAGTACCGTGTTTCGTTGGCAAAGAGCAATAAATTTGCATCTCATTTTCCCCCTTGTTTAAACTTTCTTACTTCTTCTTCTTTCCAGCCTCGTTTCTGAGGTCGACAACAGTTTCCTTGAGCTGTACGGCGGTCTCCTGTCTGCACATCAGGAGCGGAGAGAGGCTTACTTTATGAAGATTATGGCATCAGCTCCGGCAGACAATAACCACGAAGGCCCACCCGAGGAAAAGGAGTTTGGAATACACCCGCACATTGACGCAATATCAGAGGGAGAGGTACGTACTAGCCGTACGCAAAATGTACTATGACGCATGTTTGCGTATTACAGAGACAGAACCTCTACAAGGAAGTCCTCTTCACCATCACGCACAAGGTCGGCGCCACGCGCAACAACGGCTTCAGCACGCTGCACGGCGGCGGCCGCGGGCTCGCCCGCACCGGCAGCCGCTACAACGCGCTCCGCCAGCAGCTGATGGATCACGCCAAGAGCGCGTTCAAGGTGTCCGCGGACGAGCACAAGAAGCTGCTGAACGAGGTGGCGGAGGACAAGGCGCCGATTGTGGTGCTGAACGTGGTCGTGGTGGAGGCCAGGGATCTGGAGGCAAAGGATTCGGACGGGTTCAGTGACCCGTATTGTATGCTGGGCATCAAACCGGGAGTGAAGGGGCATGTGACGGCGTACAGGGCTGCCAGTTCGCCACAGCATTCACCTTCAAAAAAGAACTCTTCAGGACGGAGAAGGTTGGTTTTATCAAAGAAAATGGGTAGACTGCCGGTGAAATAATCACTGTAAGGATTTATGTACTGTGCTATTAATGAAGTCCTTCACTGCAAATCTTA
>LR141382.1:0-12827 GCA_900659605.1 Tisbe holothuriae | reverse complement strand
ACCACTCCATTTCAATTATGCTCCTTTCTTGAAGCTATGGAAGGTTTAACAAAAAACTTTTTGAAGTAAAATGTCTTTAAAATTAATTTTATGTCCATATAAAGTAGATTTTACTAAGATAATAGCTTCTGTATGGATTGTGTATCCTGCCTTCCAAAATGAAGGCTGCAAAATTAGGCTTCAAAACTGGCAGGGCCTGAAAAAGCATCTTCAGTTAAAAGCCCTCAAGCCATAAATAAAAGCAACATTAATGAAAATAAAAGGGGTCCATATAAAATTTCCTGATCTGCTCTGTATTTTTTTACTTCATAGGTACTTTGATAAAGACACGTTTTAGGCCATTTTTGGGCCAATACTTTAGGACACTATATAAAAAACACCCTGTAGTACATTTGCGTTTCTTCATGTTTTAGGGTATCCGGTCAAGACCAAGCTCGGAGCTTGGTATTTGGCATTTGTAGTGTCCTCATTCCAGCAGGGTATGCTAATGACACTTACTTTTACCAACTACCCAAACAGGTATAATTTCATTCTGTCTTTTATGCATTGGCACGTTCTCTTATTTACTACATATACGTACGAGTAATTACAGGCCGCTATGTTACGAGAAATACGCGACAGTGTGCCCCACAACCAAGAAGCACCTGTTGGTAATATTAATTGGGATCATATAATCGTTCTATATATTAATTAATCTCGTTCTTCGTAAGCTGAATCCGGAATCATGTCACGTGCGATGACGAGCATTGCCGAGTCTGGTGGCACTCGTACTCCTAAGACCCAGCCTCGGACGGAGGAAATGAGCTGTGCGCAATTCTTTCGCGAACTCTTGCGCACCGGCATCACCGTTACCGACCTCGATCTGGACGCCTTTGACGAAGCTGGTGACACCACTCAGCTCCCGGAGAAGGAGGAAATCGAATCAGGGCAGCGAAGCAGATCGAAGGTGGGTGAGGTCGTCCCGCAAATGAAAGTGCGATCTGGCCGCTTTTTGATGCTCTACAGCGTGGTCAACGTGTGCTTGCTTTCCATGTCGACGGTGTACATTGTGCGATCGAGAGATCTGCAGGGAGAGGCTAGGCTGACCAAGCGTTAATCATTCCCCAGATACTATCAGTCATTCCAGGTAAGGTTTTTACACCTTAATTATACAAATGGGTCTTGAAAGCAGGTCTTTAGGATGCTTCCTGGCTGTTGCTCGTTGTGTACTTTATCCCGACCTCCGCCCTACATGTTGCAACGAAACACTCTGGCGTTTTTGCAGTCTCAGCCTGTCGGTAACCTTTGCTTGCCTTGGCTATGCCACAATGGTGCCCGCTTTCATGGGTGCTGTAGGCTTCAAAATCGCATTCAAAGTGGGCATTATTGACTTCAGCACTGCTCTCAATGTGACTGAAGTATTTAGTAATGAAGCGATTTTAGGCTTGAATTGAATGTTTTATGAGCTTAATTTAAATAAAATAATAGCTGTCTTATAAATACTGTGACAAATATTAATATTGTAAGCGTAAACGGGCATGCGATGACTTCAGAGAATTTCATGATAACTTCTAGTGCAAGAGGAAGGAAAACATCGTCCGATGTTTTCTGTTTCTAAGGCAGCATGCAAAATGAACAGACGGGTTCAAAGTCCAATTCTTGCGGACAAATCATAGCAGAACATTAGAGGCTTTATAAGAAGACTCATGCTCTAATTATGTTCTTGTGCCTCATGGTACGACTTGTAAATTAATCATTTTCTCGAAGAAAATTCAACATTCCGGTACTTAACTCATGCCATGGAAGGAAGATATGTATTTCCATAAAAAATTAAAGATCCTTGTTCATGTGAAGTAAAGTACATCATCATTTGTGTACTATACAGGCGCGCGCGCAGCTCTGTTAAGCCTCATGCTCCTGTGGCAGCACTAATATTGCGCGCGCGTGGAAAAGTATCGGACCACCTTTTCTCGTTCCCGCAAAAACAGAGAGTTCAACGACTAAGAACGTAAGAAAGTATCTAAAGCCGGGTGACTCTCTGGAAGATAACTCATTTCCGAATCAGAAGTCGATCTGTGAAAGTGTTCAAGGGGGCAGCATGTGTCCGACGCCGAAATCCAAGAGTGCAGACAAGCTTGTGGAGGCCGTTGGCAGGACAGGGGGCAAGGAGAACTCCAGAGTGACTGGACACGATGAAGATAATTTTGGGCTCAAGACGACATGGCAGCAGACAGCAGAGGTAACGCAAACAGTATTGGAAATATATACAGGATGTTATATCCTTTTTTCAGGTCGACCCTGAGCAGATTCTGATTGAAGACAAATTTTATGATGCCAAAGGTCTTGCCAATTTCCACCCCGGCGGCCCGCTCTTTCTAAAGGCATTCGCTGGGCGTGACGCCACGCAGGCATTTCTAAGTTACCACAGAAAGAAGTTCCCGCATCAGAGGTGAGAATAGAGCGAAACTTACAACGCAGCTATTTTATTATCCTATAATAGGGTTGAGAAATACCTTGACCACCAAGACTCCTCCATCGAGTACGACGGTAATGAAGATTTCCTCGAGCTCTGCAAGCGCGTTGAGAAGGTGATTCCGAGGAGCAAGAGTTTTGCCCCTTGGTCGTACTACCTCAAGGCCATCTTCATCTGGGGCACCGCAATCTGGCTGGAGGCCCGCATGCATCAGAACGGAAACTATCCCTGGTACGAGGCAGTCATTCTCGGATTCTTTTGGGCGCTCATCGGACTCAATATTCAGCACGATGCTAATCACGGGTCCCTCTCGGCCAACCCCGTCGTCAACCGCTTTTGGGGCCTGGGCAACAACTGGTATGGACACTCGGCCATCTCCTGGATCCATCAACATGTCGTGCAGCACCACGTTCACACAAATGACGTCCACCTAGATCCGGATATCGAGGGGAAATCTCCCATCCTCCGACTGAATCCCTACCAGCCATTGGAGACCTCCTACCTATATCAACATATCTATTACTTCCTCCTGATTCTTGCCTTTGGCTACAACATCATCTACCAGGCCGTCCTTACCATCATCACGTATACAAACAAGAGCATCTTCTCATCTCTGCTGAAACCCTACATCCTTCAAGAACACCTCTGGAACATCTTCTTCATTTTCAGGTACAGATTTTATTTACAGCAAATAGTGACAGTCTCGCAACCTCTCTTTAACATGTACCGCACAGGTGGTTTCTTCTCCCCCTCTTCACCTCTGGTGGCGATCCGTGGGTTTACGCTCGCATCTTCCCCATGTTTGCCGTGTTTGGAAGCTACCTCTCCTTCTTCTTCCACATCAGCCATAACTTCCAGGGCGTGGAGCAACTGGAGGATACAAGCGCCAAACACTCTTTCTTGTACAACCAGCTCATCACCTCGTCCAACGTGTGCGGGTGGAAGCTGGCAGTACTCAATGGGGGCCTTAACTATCAGATTGAACACCATCTATTCCCTAGGTAGGTTAAAAAAAGGAGAAGTAATTATATATTTCAAGCTAATCTCGTTCTTTGCATCTATTACAGAATGCACCATAGCCACTATGCTACGGCATCCCCGATAGTCCGTGAGTTCTGCCGAGAAAAGGGCTACCCCTACCATGAGTTCAAGACTATTGCAGAAAATGTGCGCAGCTGTATTAAGCACCTTCGGGACTATGGGAGTAATAGAATTCCCGAGGCCGCCCAAAAACTAAATATTGCAGAGATAAAGAAAGAACAGAATGAGAGGCTTAAGAAAAAGTATCAGTGAAAGTATTACAGGTACACGCTCCTCTACATAGAGAAGGCTATGAACAAATTTTACGAAAATTGCTTATTTTGCATCAATGATATTCATGCTGGGACGAAATAGTTAATAATAAAGGTAAAATAATACCACGACATTAAATGTTTGGATAAATAACAAGCTGTTCTCTGTTTTATTTCTCTCTTTTTCTACATATTTTACAGCATATTGTTGGGTGAAAATATAAGAGGAATATATAATACAATGTACAAAAGCATCGAAGACACAGAACAGTTAGAAAAAAAGCAAATTTAATAGAAAATATGGGTTGGGTTAGAATCAGTGAACAAAAATTGCACTAATGTAGGAGAAGTAAAATTTGAAAAAGATCTAGAAAAGCCACGTTTTATATACTTTACATATATTAAAGAGAGGTATTTCAGAATGTTCTAGAGATACTTCATGCAATAAAAGCTTTTTGACATGAAATTAGTGAACCTCTAATAGTATCTTAAGGCACAACACACGTACTGTATGTATTAATACCCAGCTTGTTCATTCTTGTGTACTTTAAAACAACTTTAGACTCAGGTTATATTCAGAAACGTTAGCCACTTATTACTTAATTTTAATTCGTCATCATAATGCCATGATAGGTCACATAAGGCTGTTATAGCTTTTTACATCGCAGAATTTTATCTCCAGTCCGACGTTCACGTGCATCATATGTCATTTATCAACTTGACACTTTTTCATAATATTTGGGTGGTGAAATGCCAATACGAAAATGCATAGGCCAATATAATCTTCACATCAGGTATTGACTCTTCATTCTTCTCGCCCATTCAGTCAAAACTTTATTAATAATTAGTATTATTTATGGGCATGTTCAAAATGTAATTATCCTTCTCCTTCTATTCACTCATTTTATCTACTGACTCCGTGTTCAACTCATTACTTATCACAGTGCTTTCGTGTAGGGAGGGGAAGACTTTACTCAATTAAGTTAAGTGTAGTTAAACGTGTATTGTAGTGTAGTAGCAGTTTACTTGACGCATGTATTCCTTTAACTCTTCTCTCAAATCTACTCTTCTCATCATTGAAAAACTTCTCGATGCTCAGTTAATTTTGCACTTGCAGCAGCATCGACGCAAAATTGGTGTTGTTGAACTTGAAATGCCGCTTGTCGTAAAACTTGAGGAGTGCCGGACTGAACGGGTGAGTCTCCTTCAGGTGGATGTAGTGGACTTCCGGCTCTTTGGTGGTGTGGCCACAGTCTTCGCATACATAGACCTGAAACAAATAATATACGTAATTGTATTAGCATATCGCACCCCCACACTGTGTTGCACCCACACTTACCTTTGACCTCCTCTGCTTGTATTCGTACTGGTGGGCCACCCCGTGTACCTTCAAGCAATGGGATTCAAGAGAGCATCTCTGAGTGAACGACTTTTCACAGAGATTGCACTTATAGGGTCGAACTCCTGGAATTAAAATAAGTTATTTATCACAAACGATTAAGTGATTAAACTTGCCTAATATTGCATAATGGCAACGTATTAAAGTAACTAGTTACATGTACCTAGTTACTGTAACTACGTAGTTACTCAACCCTTTAAGGCTTTAACTTTTGAGTAACTAGTTACTGTCTCCAAAAATTGTAACTGTAACTTTTAGATTAAGAATCATAATAATTTACAGTTACATGTAACTTATGGACATTTGTTAGAAGTTGCAGTCTGCTACTCTTAAGTAAAATGGACTTGGACTTAGTGTCCAAACCAAACTTTTGATAACTTCCTAATTTTAGAATTTAGCTGATCTGGCTGATATGACATTTCCACCCCTATTTTTGAGCTTTTGGCCAATGCTAAAAGTAACTTGTAATTGTAACTAGTTACATTTTGATTTGAGTAACTTTTAAATATCTAGTTACTCATATGTAACTGTAACTGCAACTTTTTTCTCAAATTTGAGTAACTTTCAATGCCCTGCATACTGGGCTACATGCTACAAATATATACCTGTATGAGTCCTTGTGTGTCTCTTCAGGTCAAAGGTGTCATTAAATCCCTTTCCACAGAAAGTACACAGATAGCGCTTCACATCACTGTGACACTTCATGTGGCGGTTGAGGAGACGCTGTAAGCTAAACTGCTTGGAGCACATCCGACACTGGAATTTGGACGGATCGGATTCAGGCCGAAGGGGAGGCATCTTCTCAATACGAATGAGTTCAGAGCTGTCATTGGCCAACGGGTTCTTGATTCCATATCCACCATTGATGATCTCACACGGAGTCTCCGGACCAATACCAAGCTAATGAAAAGACCAAAAAGATTAAGAAAAACATTCGGCCAAAAGAAAGCAAAAGAACTTACCCTGGACTGGAGAATTCGAATCCTCATCTGCAGGGACGGAATATTTGTGAGCTCGTCTTCTTCAGCGCTCATTGAGGGGGCCTTTTTCCTGGCGGGGCTGCTCTTGGGCATCTTGCCACCACCACTGGGAGATCCACTAACCGTGGACTGGTGAGGGATGTGGTGGTGAGAGTGGCCGGGTGGGGGCAGCATGCCCTGGGGCAGTGGAAGCTGTGGCGGTCCAGGGAGGCGGCCAAACATAGCATGCGGAGGAGAGCCAGGGGAGCCAATGGAGCCCATTGAAGACAGGGGACTTACACCTGGAGATGGCTCGTTTTCGTGGTGGGTAGTTGACCCACCATAGCCATCTTCTTTCTTAATGTAAGGCAGCGGCTCGGACTTGATCATCATTGGATTTTGTTGTTGCTGCGCATGCGCTGTGGCTTGCGCCATGACCGCACTGAGGGTAGTCTCGGGATACAACATAGAAGCGGCTGCGTGCTGGAGCTGGCCCGGATGCGCGAATGGGAAGTGCGGCGACAGTTGAATCGGCTTGTTATTGTTGTTTGTCATTGAAGAAGTGGAAGAAGAGGAGGACGGAGACAGTCTTGTGGCGTGTTGGCTTAAATTCAGGGAACTCTCCTGACCAGACTGGCCCAGTCCCTGCAGCTCAGAAGTGGGAGACACAGAGGATCCCGATGAAGAAGGGGACGCACTGTTGTTGTTGTTGTTGCTACTGCTGCTGCTGCCGCCGTTAGCGTTGTTGTTGTCAAGCTGATTCATATTAAAGTTTGAGGGTAGCAGCGCCTCAATGTTGAAAGGGTCGTCCTCATACATGCTCGAGTCGGTGCCAATGTCCAAGAATGTAGTTGACGGGTCGGGAACGCTCATTTGCAACAGGTTTGCTGTCGCGTTATCCAGCCCAGTGATGTCTGGGGGCTTTTCCACCTTGGCCTCTGACGGGTAAGGAAACTCAGTTTTAAGACTCAGTCCGTCAAACACCTTGGAAGGATTTAGATCTGGATTGGCGTTGAACCACTTGGCACTGGAAGACGCACTTGTTCCATTACTGTGACGAGGGAGCTCATGAGAATGGAAGTAGAGGGAATCAATACTATCCAGGTCGTCGTCGTCGTTGTTGTTCATGTTACCGTTACCACCACCTGACGGTCCTCCACGACCATTCGAAGAGCCGGCAGGAGGACTTCCTCGATCAGAAGAACGCTTGGAATCTGATCCATTAGATGAGTTGGGGCTTCCATTGGGACCACCTCCGTGTCCCAGTGAGGCTGCGCCATTGCCTCCATTGGGGATTCCATCAGAAGCGCCATTTTGCTTGAATGCCCCAGTAGGAGCCAAACTTGGCAGACCGTTGGCAATCCTGTGTACGCTTCGCATGTAATCAATTATAATCCGCCCCTTTTGAGGCTGACGACGGAAGATCTCCACTAAAAGTAGCTTTAAGTTCTTGGCAAAACGAAGCTCACGAGTTGATGTAAAAGAACGCACCGGTTTGGCAGGGGCAGCCGAGGGGTCATCCGACTTCCTGGAAAAGTCCATCGGTTCATCTTGTGGAGGCGATGGGCCACGAACTGGTGGCTGTGGGCGTAGCGTGGCCAGCATGGAAGGCAAGACCATTTGAGGAGCAGGCTCTTGAGGGCGCAGATCCATTGGCCTCTCCTCATGTTGAGGTCGGCGGGGATAAGGGTGGTACCGCTGGGTTTCAACAGCCTCTGTCTGCTGTTGCTGCTGTTGCTGGCGCTGCAGGGCCACGTCGATGGGCTCATCATACGCCTTCCGCGAAGCCAATGTCCGAACAATGGCATTGAGGCTTTGCTTCTGCGTGGGTGTAGTAGCCGATGGTGCTGCAACTGGGACAGCTGGGCGAGACCCATCTTCAGTATTATTGGTAGTCGGGGACGAATGTGCTGGGGATCGGTGGGGAGCAGCCGTGGAAGGTTGGCAAATATAGTCTGAAATAATAGTAAAGAATGTATGCTTATAATATATAATGCTTATAATATATAATGATATATATATATATACTAAATAATGGCTTTATTTTGTATTGAGTATAGTGAGGGAGAACAGGCGTTATTTTGCTTTGAACATTAATGTGTTCGTAGGGAAATGGCTTAGATGGCCACCGACTGATAACACTTTTCTTTGTTCATGGAAGCATATATAACTGTCTTTGTGTTTTCGTACAACTTCATCACAGCTACAGAGAGTACATGTATGCTGAAAATCATTTTACGTATCAGTGTGATAAAATCGGAGTTTTGTCTTAAAACCACGCTTTGGTAGTAATATTAGTATTAAGGTAGTTAAAATGAGTGCTTGTCCGAATTGATTATTGTTCACGCCTACATGTAGGCTACAGTTACTTATAAGTTAATGTCAGCACAGCACTGTCACTGTCATTCTGCAATACGCGTATATGCATTCTAGATATTGCACTCGTTTTATCCATTACAAATCATCAATGTAATTAATGTACGAGTAGAAGAGTTCTTAACTCTAAAATGATGTTTTCTTTGAATTGTTCCTCCATTAAAATTTCAAGGTTCTGACATTTCCTTCGGATTTCTTTCTTCTCCTCCGCTTTCTTGACCTTGCTTGCCTCGATGCGCGCTTCAAGGATTCCATTCACGCTACAAGGACAACGACGACGACAAATTCGAGGCCACAAAAAGTGAACATCAGCAAACGGTTCGAGAAACAAAAGCGTCGATTTAGCCAACGGTTTGGGCCAACACAGAGACAGAATTATCGTAGGGATGGAGAAGCCTGTTCTTTTTAATTTACTACTAGCAAGGCAAGGCAAGGTCGACGGGTTGGAACCAACGGTCGGCCCAATTTTGGTATGTTTATAACATTCGCTCGCTCGTTCGGTTTCTACTTTTATGCTGCTTTGTGAAATAAGTTGCCGCAGGGAATGCTGGAAGAATAAAATAGTATCAACGGCAATATTTACTAAGCTACAGAACTAGAGTAATTTTTAGTAAACAGAGTAGCGAGAATTCTCCTCTTTTCAGCTGATGAAATTAGAGTCCGATTATTAAAAAGTGAAAATGAGATACTTAGCGCACATGCTTAGCGCCTAATGTTCTCCTTTAGCCAGAATGCCTCCTCCTCATTGGCTGAAATGATTGATAAGTTAGCCCTTAGCGTTAAGGAGTTGCAATACGCGTATATGCATTCTAGATATTGCACTCGTTTTTATCTTTTTAATAATCGGGCTCAGTTCTATTCTGTCCTCCTCGGCTGAGCTTTCCAAGCTGGTTTGAGGGGAGGAGCATTGCACTCAGCACTGCAGTAATCTTGCTACTATGTATTAATCCCTATCCACCCTCTAGTGTTAATCTAAAGTACTATATCCATAACTAAGGAGACACGAAAGAAGTTCTTCTTTCGAGACAGATTGGTGAATAGAACATTCAAAATATGTCTTGCAACATAAGAGTCAATGTTTTAGAAATATAAACATTTATTTAAGTTGTATCTAATGCTTAGTTATATCCATAAATTTAAGTGGGTACCTGAGGCCGCTTAGCGCTTAAGGTATTCCTTTAGTCGGAATGCGGCCTCCTCATTGGCTGAAAAGATGTTAAAAGAATTCTTTAGCGTTAAGACTTTTGAGCTTCTTTATAATCGGAATCGGAACACGTCAGTTGTTCGTATGAAGAATTTGAGGGCAACGTGACCTTTCTCTCAGACAATGTCCTCTCTTCTTTTATACTCGTTAAAATTTTTGCATCTTCTTCATACTATGACATGTGCTAGTGCGTTCAAGAACCTACCAACCCTTGAACTTCATTCACATTTGTTTTATGCGACTCTCCTTCCCCTTCCTGTGCCTTTTATCCGCCGTTGCTTGGCAGTTAGTTTTGTTGGTTTCAACCATGAAATGCTATTGACTTGGAGGAAGTGGAACAAGCCTAATTACTTGATATGTTGATGTAGGATATTATCAAAGCTGGGATATTTTGGACCCATGCCTTACTTTGAGTATTATCAATATTTTTCGTAAATAATAAATTGAGATGAGAAGGTTAATTACGTATACACTTATAGTATACGTCATAGTGAAACTTACTAATACAAAAAACAACAAGGTGGCAACATCTACTTTGAATTACTATACATCTATGTCATGAAGATTAACACTGCGTGTTAAAGGCATATTTTTATTGAACCTATTCTGACTATTTTAATATTTCACTTGGATATATATATAAAGTTGCATGTGTTTGTGTGTGGAATGTATTAGCTCGCATTCTTGCAAATCAAATTGGGAGCCGTTTAGGAATTCCACTTTAAATTGGCAAAGAACGGGCGGAGAGACGGCTTAACAGGTATAATAGTACTTACGTTAAAGGAAAATTGCTGCTTTGTATAGTAAACTCGAGTTTCTTGCGGATCAATTAAAACAGTAACCTCCAATACAAACATACATCAAGCATACACATACAATGATTTCGGCCAATGACGGTCATTCGACTGTTAAACCTTTGTCTTCAATATTAGATAGACACTGCTGTGTTTAGTCTTAATTTCATTAAAGAAGACAATTCTATCTTGAATCATTTTTTTATATTTCTCCAATACTAATGACAAAGTGATTGTTAACCCAAAACAATATTTCATGCCTTTCTTTTTCAGTTATATCTTAAAAAATATATAAAACGCTGCTCATCTACAAATGAGATCAAAGCACAAATTAAGGTAAGGTCTCTAGACGTAAATACGCTCGTACGAACATACATATGGAGGAGGTTCCAAAAAGCTGCGCATCTTCAAGGTTAAGTTCAGGCGGCGGGCATCCTAGACCGTTCTATTCTTCTTGCCACCAAGGCAGTTTGCCACCTAGCTGCTTGCCCGGCCAGCCGGGCGGGCGGGCGAGACAGGTACGATTGCAGGTTGCCAAGGGACCCGAGCAAAGAAAAGATCTTCTTCACCAGAGAAGATCGTGCTTAAAAATATAAAGTAATAAAAGACACACCTGAGAGCGAGTTTAATAATGTAATGACGGTGGTTGCAGGCAAATATCCGTGAGAAATTGTGCAAAAAGGGTCTGATTTTGGCACGATCCCAGATTTTTTTCTGGGAATATAAATGCACACTAAAGAGAGTCTCAACGAGCGCTGAAATTCAAAGTTGAAAAGAAAAGTTGTTATTTATCTGTAGTAATTGTATTTCCAGAGAGAGAGAGAGAGAGAGAGAGAGAGAGATTATAAGAAAAAAAAAAAAAAAAAAGAAAAAATAAAAAAATAAAAAAAAAGAAAAAAAATAAAAAAATGAGANNNNTTATTGTTTTTCCAGAGAGTGAGAGAGAGAGAGAGAGAGTGGAGAGAGAGAGAGAGAGAGAGAGAGAGAGAGTAACACGTTTTCCATTTTATTAATACCAAAAAATATTCCGACCTATTTTCACGCACAATATAAAGAGCAAAATTAATTATAGGACTTAAGAATTATAAGTAGACCGAATCAGGAGAAAATGATATACACCGAATATACGGATGACAGATGATCATTTTGATGCAAGAATGCCATTTTCTCTACGGGAATGACGGGGAAGGCGAATTCTGTTACATAGGTCTGTTTCTTTTGACGAATTCCTACTGGCCCTTGTGTCCACAGTTACACATTTTGCAAACGACTGCCATTATTGAGGAAGAAGAGAGAATGGATCAAAGCGGTACATTTGACAAAATTGGCTTCAAATTTATCGCTTCGTCATTATCAAACAACCGGAAAAGGAGACGGAAGCGAATGGTGACAAATGGCTCCAGCATCAGCTCCAGCTATGATGACCTTTCAAAGTTCGGAGCACTCATCAAGGTTGCACCCTTTCTAACAAATTCGGTGTGGCCTTGTATACAGAGGAAGTAAGGCACAACTTTTTACATACGTACGTAAAATACATTCAAATTTAGATGAGGACTCAAGGTAGTTTTATTGTTCTCCGTTGTTCTGTAAAAGTGCTAAACACGTTGCTGTGGTGACACAGCCAAGTATCCTCTCAATGTTACGGATAGGTCCAAGATAAAGGATCGTAAATGATTTTTTACTCTTACATAAGATGCTGACCACACACCTCTCCTAAATGCATAGAACGCGAAAGAAGCAGCCTATAATAGTTAATGTATTGGCAAAACCATAAAATTCGTTTCGTACATACAAACTTTATCTACACTATTGTACTTAAAGGTCAGAAATTGGGCGCGCTTCAAACTTCAAGACCTTCTTTTAGATTCTGCATTCTCATTCTCGATTAACATTGAAGATAACAGTCGTATTTGATTGATTACTTTTTCAACTATTGATAAAGCCCGACCAATATTACATACTTTCTCTCTTTACATTTGTCATAGGGTCCTTTTTAATGAGTTACCCGCCGAGATTGGTTGCAGCTATTGTCGCATTGTGCGACTTTAAGGGTGAAAACGCGACAATAAGGATTATTCATGGTAGAGGTAGGTCGGGCCAAGCACTAGCGTTCATGACTGACTCAACCCAGATTCTGAATCCGACACACTCCTACTGGAATCCTTTTGATGACTCCTCTGTTAATATGTTATATATAGTAAATGAGGGGGGGGGGATAGCCTAAAGCAAGCCGACTCTAACTAAAGGTGGATCCAGGAAGTGATAAGGAGAAAACAATGAGCTTCACTAATACTTACTCTTAGAGAGGAAACGCCCAACCGAGCCAGGCAAGAGAATTTGAAGCCAAGTTT
>LR141381.1:0-12828 GCA_900659605.1 Tisbe holothuriae | reverse complement strand
ACATTACTCAATTTTCCGGGAAAATGTAATGCATTACAAGTAATGCATTACTTGTAATGCATTACTCTAAATGCCTGATAATGCATGGCTGGGATTATGACTTAATACGTTGACTGTTCCAGGGCAAGTTCATTCGTGTCTGGTTCAACAGCCAGGGCAAGATGGCCGGAGGTGACATTGAGACTTACCTTCTGGAGAAGTCTCGCGTGACCTACCAGTCGCCCAATGAGAGGTCATACCACATCTTCTACTTCATGACCACTCATACGGTAAGCGTGGGCAAACGTCTAATAAATGATTTTTGTGTGTAGATTACTTTAATTTGTATATGTAACCAATTCTCATCTTGTTCAGGTCGACCTCCGTGAGAGCTGCAAGCTATCGGAGAACATTCGCGATTACCCTTGTGTCTCCATGGGCAAAGTGACCGTGGAATCTATTGACGACAAAGAAGAGATGCAAATCATGGATGTAAAGACAAGTTGTTAAAGAACAAGTATAGCTTGAATCTAACTGAGTATTTCAGGAAGCCTTCGACATCCTCGGCTTCACTCCCCTTGAGAAGATGAACGTGTACAAGGTGTCCGCCATGTGCATGCACCTCAGCAGGATGGAGTTCGTTGGCCATGGCGAGATCACCACCGCCAAGAACCTCGACGCCGGCCAAACTCTGGTCGATCTCTTCGGATACTGCGAGGCTCCGGATGAGCTCTATGACAGATTCTGCAACCCCAAGATCAAGGTAATAACACAATCTCAAAGGTCCTACTATGTTGATATGAAATGTCTCTTCTCTTCTAAGGTTGGTATGGAGTGGGTGACCAAGGCCCAGAACAGCACGGCAGTCACTGTGTCCGTCTCCTCCATCATCAAGAACGTCTTTGGCAGACTCTTCCGCTACCTGGTGGATATGTGTAACAACACCCTTGTCGACCCCACCATGAAGAAGGTCAACTTCATCGGAGTCCTGGACATTGCCGGGTTTGAGATCTTTGAGTTCAACACCCTTGAACAGCTCATGATCAACTTTGTCAACGAGAAGCTTCAGCAGTTCTTCAACCACCACATGTTTGTTCTCGAGCAGGAGGAGTACATGCGGGAGGGCATTGAGTGGGTGTCATGTGACTTTGGTATGGATTTGGCCGCTTGCATTGACCTCTTTGAGAAGCCCATGGGAATCCTTCCCATCCTGGAGGAGGAGACCATCTACCCCAAGGCCAGCGACAAGACCTTTGAGGAGAAGTTGAAGGCTACCCACTTGGGCAAGCACAACAACTTCTTGCGTCCACAGAGCAAGACAGATAAGGATGCTCACTTTGCCTGTGCCCATTATGCAGGCATTGTGTCTTATAACGTCACTGGATGGCTGGACAAGAATAGGTAAATAAACGGGGGGAGGGAGGGAATCCAATTTTTATTTTTATTTGCATTCTCTTCAAATTAGGGATCCTGTCAATGACACTGTTGTGGATTTGTTCAAGAAGGCCAAAACTTGTACGCTGCTCAATGAGATCTTTGCTGACCATCCCGGTCAGACCAAAGAAGAGGAAGATCTGCCACCTCCTGGTAAGGCTTTGACTGGGTCCCCAACTGCAACACACATTCTGAATGGTTTAATTTTGTTAACCAGGTCACCGTCGCGGCAAGAAGCGTGTCGTTGTCAAGTCCAAGACGGCCGCCAAGATGGCCAACTTCAAGACCGTCTGCTCCTACTTCCGTGACCAGCTCAACAACCTCATCAACATGTTGATGACCACTGAGCCCAGCTTCATCCGTTGCATTGTGCCCAACGGGATCAAGAAGGCAGGTCATGTGGACCCATTCCTGGTCATGCATCAGCTGACCTGCAATGGTGTGCTCGAGGGTATCCGTATCTGCCGCAAGGGCTTCCCCAACAGGGTCGTCTACGCCGATTTCCGCCTCCGCTACGCCATCCTGGCCCCCAAGGAGGCGCACAAGGCCATGAAGATGGTGAAGCGCCCCGTCACCGATGAGAAGAAGAACATTGCGGCCACGCACGCCGTCATGGACAAGATCGCCATGACCAATGACAAGTTCCAGTACGGCCATACCAAGATCTTCTTCCGCGCCGGTGTGCTCGGTCTCATGGAGGAGATCAGAGACGACCGGATCAGTGAGCTCGTCGCCTATCTGCAGTCATGGGTGCGCGGCTACTACGCCCGCTCCGTCTACAAGAAGCTGTGGGACCACAAGCGTGGGCTGCTGTGCGTGCAGAGGACGGTGCGCAACTACATGATGGGCAAGCGCTGGTTGTGGTGGCAGCTGTGGCTGGCCATCAAGCCCAAGCTCAAGGCTGGACGCTTTGAGGAGTTCAAGCACGTAAGTCGTTTCTTCGATGGTCTTGTCGTTGTCTTCTGATGGTTGTTGTTTTGCTTCAGGAACTTGCTCAAAAGAAGGTCTACGCCAGCGACCATTTGGATGAAGTCATTCGCGAGCGTGAGGCAGCGGAGAAGAAGAATGGAGAGCTCACCAAAGAGTTGGATGAACTCAAGGTAAGATATTAGAAGATGACTTTGTTTTTATACTTCATTCTTCTTCCCTAGATATCCATTTCTGGCGGAGCCGATGCCAAGCAAGAGCTGATTGACAAAATCGCCAAGCTGGAAGACGCCCGCGCTGCTCTCAACAAGGAGCTGAATGGCATCAACCAGAGATACGCCATCGAGCAGGAGAACATTGACGGTCTGTCACAGGTTAGCGTTCTTGGCTCTATTAAAAAGAATTCAAATAATGCAATATATTTTTACACATTCTTATATAGACGATGAAAAAGATCGAGTCCTCCCAAGGGAACCTTGGCCGCGACCTCTCCAACGCCGAGAACAAGCTGAAGGCGGTCGAGGACGAGAAGAAGGACAAGGACGAGCAGATCAAGCAGATGCGCGAGGAGATCACGCACCAGGAGGAGCTCATCACCAAGCTGCAGCGCGAGAAGCGCAACATCAACGACTCCAAGCTGAAGGAGGAGGAGCAAGTCCAGGCCTACGAGGACAAGTGCAATCACCTCAGCAAGCTCAAGCTGAGACTGGAGCGCCAGCTGGATGAGGTTGAGGACTCCTGGGAGCGCGAGAAGAAGAACAAGGGCGACATCGAGAAGCTGAAGCGCCAAGTGGAGGGAAACCTCAAGCTGACCCAGGAGACTGTGGCCGATCTTGAGCGCAATCGCATGGAGCTGAGCCAGGTGACCCAGCGCAAGGAGAAGGAGCTGGGGTCGCTCGTTGGTAAGATTGAGGACGAGCAGACTCTGGGGAACAAGCTCGCCCAGCAGATCAAGGAGCTCCAGAGCCGATTGGAGGAACTCGATGAGGAGCTGGAGCAGGAGAGAAGTGCAAGGTGGGGGAGATATAAAATTTACTGTACATCAGTGGTTGCAATATGACTGAAAATCAACCATCGACTTTGCCCGTCCGTTTCCGATCGACCACCGATTTATTTCGATTGTGCGGGAATCTGCTACTAAATTTTAAAAAGAGATTTATAGTAATATTATATACTTTTATATAAGTGTGCCACTAATATATTGACCACGTTGTAATGTATAATGTAATGCACAATTTATTATGCAGTTACTTAACAAATATATTATTATATTTCAATATATAACAAACTATTTATATTTTACTTTTATTTAACTTAAACTTACCAATATTATATAATATTACTATCACAATGTCATTACTTGTGAAAGAAATAAAATATCTTACTTTTATGATTTGATATACTGTTTATTCAATTAGTATACTAAGTCTTCTGGTGATAATGCTTGAGCTTTCATCATTAGTCAAAAGGACAATAGAAAACATATTTAGATCATTCATAATATTGTGTATTTTAGTACTTTTATAAATGATTCTAATGAGACATGCAGCCTGGAACACAAAATATGTTAAAAAGTTACCTAAACAACAATAATTAGGTACCAATTACATTTTGTTTCAAGTTATATGCAGCCTTTGCTTCTAGTACCAAACTAAAGTGTTTTATGATTAAATACTGGCTTAATTAACTTAAGATTAATTATTATTTAGTTTGCCACGTATTGGTTACCAAACAAATTGATACTTAACTTAATTGTAATAGTTAAAACTATTAATAACAGGATTCCCCCAACTCTAACCCTTATAACCTCTCAGAAGACTTTAATCGAAAATAACCGATCGCTGATCGTTGGGGCAAAAATCGAAAATAACCGATGATCGGATCGGTCATGTAATCGATTAATAAGCACTGCTGTACATCTCTTGATTATATTTATTTTTGTGAAAAATTTAGGGCCCGTGCTGACAAGGGTCGTGGAAATCTCCGCCGTGAACTGGATGAGCTGAATGAGAAACTCGAGGAGACTGGAAGCAACACTGCCGCTCAGATTGCTCTCAATGCAAGGAGGTAAGAGCAGGTCCATCATAACATTCGGATGCAGATGTCTAATCATTTTAAATTTCAGGGAGGAAGAACTCCTGAAGCTTAAGCTCGAGCTTGACGAGAGCAACATCAGTCACGAGTCGACTCTGGCTGCGCTGAGGCAGAAGCACAACGCGGCAATCTCCGAGATGGGAGACATGATTGACGTTCTCAACAAGCAGAAGGCCAAGTAAGATCATCGATCAATGCAATGCGAAATGAGTTTTCAATCGTCCATTTTCTTCCAGGGTGGAGAAGGAGCGCAACTCGGTCGCCCAGGAACTCGAAGAGACTCAAATCCAGCTCCAGCAGGATCAACAGGACCGCGCTTCGCTGGAGAAGAACGGCAAGCTGATCAACAACAGCATTGGCGACATGACCGTCCGTCTGGAAGAGATCACCCGCGCCCTGCATGAGGCCGACGGAAGCAAGAAGAAGCTGCAGGTGGAGAACTGCGACCTGCAGCACCACTCGGAGGAGGCCGAGCGGACAGCGGCTGCGCTCAGCAAGGACAAGACGAGCTTGAGCACACAGCTGGAGGACGCAAAGAGGCTTGCTGACGCCGAGACAAGGGTGAGAGATATTATACAGAATTAGGCAGTATTCAGATAATGACATAATAATGATTTCAGGAGCGCATTAACCTGCTGGGCAAGATGCGCAACCTTGAGCATGAGCTTGAAGTGATGAAGGAACACCTCGATGAAGAGTACGACTCGAAGCAAGAGATCGAGCGCATGCTGTCCAAGGCCTTGGCCGACGTCAGCATCTGGAAGACTCGCTACGAGACCGAGGGCGTGGCCAGGATGGAGGAGATTGAGCGGGACAAGGGCAAGGTTGCCGCACGCCTTTCCGAGGCCGAGGAGACCATCTCTGCTCTGCACGAGAAGATTGCCGTGCTGGAGAAGAGCAAGGTGCGTCTGACCGGAGAGCTGGATGAGATCACGTCCGAGGCTGAGCGATTCAGCACCAACGCGGCCATCCTGGAGAAGCGCGGACGCAACTTTGACAAGGTCATCGGAGAGTGGAAGGCCAAGGGAGACGATCTCCAGAATGAGATCCAGGCCAGCCAGTCCGAGTGCAGGAACTTTAGCTCAGAGTACTTCCGAATCAAATCAGCCAATGAAGAGCTCACCGAGCATCTGGACACCGTCAAGAGAGAGAACAAGAACCTGGCTGAAGAGATCAAGGATCTTCTGGACCAGTTGGGTGAGGGTGGCCGATCCATCCATGAGTTGGAGAAGTCTCGCAGGAAGCTTGAGATGGAGAAGGAAGAGCTCCAGGCAGCTCTGGAGGAGGCTGAGGCTGCCCTTGAGCAGGAGGAGAACAAGGTGCTGCGTGCACAGCTTGAGATGTCCCAGGTGCGCCAGGAGATTGACCGTCGCATCCAGGAGAAGGAAGAAGAGTTTGACCACTCAAAGAAGAACCATGAGCGGGCAATGGACTCCATGCAGGCGTCTCTGGAGGCGGAGGCACGTGGCAAGGAGGAGGCTCTGCGCATCAAGAAGAAGCTGGAATCTGACATCAATGAGATGGAGATTGCTCTGGATCACGCCAACAAGGCGCATGCTGAGGCCAAGAAGGCCATCAAGAGGACGCATAACCAGCTGTCTGAGGTTAACCAGAAGGCTGGAGAAGAGCGCAAGGCTGCTAATGAGGTTAAGGAGCAACTGGGGCTCACTGATAGGAAGTAATAAATGGCAAAAAATAACAATAATAATCCCTGTAATGACATCCATTCTTTTCAGGTGCAATGCCATGGCTGGCGAACTTGAAGAGTCCAAGGCTCTCCTGGATGCTGCTGTTCGTGGTCAGCGTCAGGTGGAGCAGGAGCTGCAGGATACCAGGGATCAGGTCACTGATATGCAGGTAAGACACACGACTGAAAATAGCGCTCGGATCTGGAAAATAACACTAAAACATGTGCCCACTAGGCTTCGAACCAAAGCTTCGGTCACCAGAAGCGCAAGCTGGAGAATGACATCCAGCAGATGGGCGCCGATCTGGACAATCTCCTGGCGGCTGCCAAGAACTCTGAGGAGAAGGCCAAGAAGGCCATGGTGGACGCTGGAAGACTGGCCGATGAGCTTAGGGCTGAGCAAGACCACTCCAATGCTCAGGAGAAGGGAGTCAGGGGAACAGAGAAGGTAACCCATATCATGGACAAGCTTAAGTCTCTTAAGCTTGTCCTTGCCCATACGCATGAGAGATTAAAGAGTTAAGGTATACATTTTTCATTTAGTCCCTCAATGACCTTGCTGCCAAGGCTGATGAGGCATCCGCCCATGCTGCACTGGCTGCCCAACAGATGCCAGCCAAAATGGAAGCCAGGTGCAGGGAGATTGAAATGGAGCTCAACAGGACTGTCCAGCTCTCCGCTGAGTACCATAAGCAGGTAATATTTTGCTCTGTAGAGGTATTAAGATGTGGTACTAAATGAATACTTAAGGTCACCAAGGGCGACCGTCGCGTGAAGGAGCTTCAGTTCCAAACAGAGGAGAACTCCAAGAACCAGGAGAGGATCACTGAACTGGTGGACAAGCTGCAGCAGAAGATCAAATCCTACAAGAAGCAGATCGAAGAGGTAAAAAAAGGAGTCCTTTCTGGCCAGACAAGAATCGTACTAAATTATCTTTCTAGGCTGAGGAGATCGCCGCCATCAATCTTGCCAAGTTCCGCAAGGCTCAGCAGGAGCTGGAGGAAGCCGAGGAGAGGACTCGTCTGGCTGAAGATGGGATTGGCAAGTTCAGGCAGGAGAGGGGAGCATCCATCATGAACTGAGGGGAAAGCTCAATGAATAGTCGTAATAATAATTGCAAATGGTACAAGATTAGAATGTAAGGGCGTTAGATGATAAGTTTAATATAAAAGAAGAAGAAAACTGAAGGTATATAAAATTGCAACACAAGATAGATGACGAAGAAGAAACAAATTTTAGAATGTAAGAATTTAGCTATGTAAGGATTTGTACCAATTTATATTTTGAAAGTCATAAGCACAAAGATGAAACTTTCAGAATATAAAATGGGCTTTAAAAATGACAGCAGCAGAAGTGCAGAGAACAAAAGTATTTTTTAACCCTATTTTGTGCATATTACTAACCTTGGAAATGGAATAAAATATATGCAAGCATGAAATCGCTTCTTGAAGCTACATATTATTCTCATAATTGTCATACAAAACAATCAACAACATGATATCTCCTCAGAATGAATGATCCTCCCCCTCATCTAAGATGATCTTACGTCTCATCCTTGTTCTTGGCGGCTTTCCTCTCCTCCGCTTGCTGTATCAGCTTCTTCCTCTCCTCCCTCTTCGCCTTCCGCTCTCTCTTCTCCTCCTTCTCCCTCGCCCTGCGCTCCCGCACCGCTCGCCTGGCCTCCTCCGTGGCGTCCATGCCCGGCAACGCGAACGTCAGCGTCGCCTCATAGCGCTCAAACACAGAGAACTCGGTCGTGTACTCGTGAGGAAGGATCTCCTCCTGGACCTTGGGATCACAAGCTGCAAGATGGAGTGCGTCTTCAGCAGAGAGGGCATCGAATCTGAAAGTAGTGTTGGAATAAATGATATGTGTGGATTAAATGTACTTGGATGACTTACTTCCACACGGCCACTGGCAGTTCGCACAGGCTATCCTCAAAGCCTTTCTTCTTCACAATGAG
The DNA here is from genome assembly GCA_900659605.1 of Tisbe holothuriae. NCBI lineage: Eukaryota > Metazoa > Arthropoda > Copepoda > Harpacticoida > Tisbidae > Tisbe > Tisbe holothuriae. The sequence continues at coordinate 4,744 of LR141381.1, read as the reverse complement.
CTTTAGGTTGTAGTTTGGGTCGAGCTGGGGCCAGTTTTGGTGGAAGACGCTGCGGTTCCATTCGTATTCCTAATAAAAAAAATCAACAATAAATATAATATAAATGCGGGAAAAACGTTTAATCTCACGTCACAATTCTTGTTTGGAATCTGCTGCATTCCCTCCCATAACTCTGCAGCAAGATGTGGTGCCACGGGCGCGATGGCAATGATGGCCGCACCAAGTCCACGTTGGAACTCTGCAAGTAAAGATTGTTTAACTCTTTTCGTCAATGCAATAATTATCCTCAATTACCTTTGCTATCTCTCTTAACTGGACCTGGAGCATTCCACAACTCGCCCAGGAAGCTCTGAACGCGAGCGATGACGATAGCAAGATTACGAGTAGTTTCATAGCTGTGGTTGATGCCCTAAATATATCAATTTGTTAGTATAAGCACAAATGAGGACATACGTTTTACAGTAAAATTTGAGACATACCTTGAGATAATAGTTTCTAGCATCCCAAAGCTGCTCACACGCTTCGTTCTGTTTCTTCTCATCCATCACGGGTAAAATCTCCTTTTGAAGGCAGATGGCCTGAGAAACAAGCTTCAAGAAGCGAATTTGAATATTCCTTATTCGGTTGTAAGAATCCTCTGACCAATTTCTATCCGAAGCGGGTCCAACGTCGCACAAAATCATGGCCCTGGAAAACGTAAGTCGTGTATAACGTGAACGTTACAAAGGAGTTAACTGACCTTGTGGTGTCACAGCCGTACTTGTCGAGTACCTCGTTGGGATCGACCCCGTTGTACTTGGACTTGCTCATCTTCTCCCACTCGACCACCACCGGCTTGCCTGTCGCGGCCTCCACAGCCTGCTTGCCCTTTTTGCCCTCATTCCAAGACACTTCAGATGGTCTTAGGTATCGCCCTTCACCCTTCAGGCGGAAGCTCTGTCCCTTTACCATGCCCTGGGTCAGAAGTCTCTGGAAGGGCTCCTTTACGGGGCTAAGGCCTTCGGAGTGAAGGAAGTGAGTGATAAATCTAAAAGGAGGAAGTTATTAAACAAGGACAGGGTATGAAAGTATAATCCGTACCGTGCGTAGAACATGTGCAGAAAAGCATGCTCCTTGCCGCCAATATAAAGATCCACGGGCATTCCTTGAGAGGCTTCGGGACTAACAAGAGCCTGGTCGTTTCTATAAAATAATTAGATGTATCAATAAATATGTTTTTCTTCAGCCACAATGGTACTAACTTGGAGTCCAGGTATCGGAGAAAGTACCAAGACGAGTCAACGAACGTGTCCATCGTGTCAGTCTCCCTTTTAGCAGGCCCTTCGCAACAAGGACACTTGACATTGAGCCAGTCCTCGGCCTGGAGAAGCGGACTCGTTCCTTTGGTAACCAGGGAGTCCAACTCTGGCAAGACGACAGGCAGATCTTCCTCCGGGACTGGGACCGTGCCGCACTTGGGGCAATCAATCATGGGGATGGGCGTGCCCCAGTAACGTTGCCTTGAAATCAGCCAGTCCTGAAGACGAGCACTCTGGACGTATCCTCCAAGCTAAAATAAATAGTGCAGTTACTGACGAACTTTCCCTTTTCAAAAAGGCCAAACCTTCTTGTCCTTCAGCACCCTCATCATAGTTTCTCTGGCATCATTAACAGACAACCCGCTTAGAATTCCACTGTCCACCATCTTCCCTTCGGAAGAGATAATCTGCTTGACTTCCACGCCCATTTCAGAGGCGATCTTTGCGTCCTCTTCCGAACCACTCGGGGTCCAAAGCCATGCATCCGCAGATTGCTTCGGCACATTGGAAAACACAAATACGGGCAGTGTCGCATCACTCAACGGCACTACAGCTTTGATTGAGAGCTCCTTGACGCCTCCCATGCCCAGCAGCTCACATTTGACCTCTCGGAGGACATTCTCCTCCCTGTTGAGGATATGCTCAGCTGATAATCCAACGAACCCACCCGCAAAAAGCATCTCTGGCGTTTCAGAGAACACTTCTAAACATCGTGATTGTCCCTGCAGCCCGAACCTCATCTTGGTCCCATTGCATTCTCCAATCCAATTTCTCTGCACCTTCGTGATGTCTCTCCAGTTGACGAGAGCGGGATCCTCAAGCCCGTCGTAGAGATCTTTGGACAGGGCCGTCGTCCGCAGGAACCACTGTTTCAGTGGCCTCCGCTCCACCTTGGCTCCGGATCGCCACGAGCAGCCCTTGTCGTCCACCTGCTCGTCCGCCAAAACCGTCTGATCGACGGGGTCCCAGTTGACCATGGCCTCCTCTCTGTAGGCAAGGCCAGCTCGATGAAGGCGGAGGAAGATGTCCTGAGTCCATCGGTAGTAGCTGGGGTCGCACGTGGAGAGCTCTCGGTCCCAATCGAAGAGGCAGCCGAGGCGAAGAAGCTGAACAGAACAGATTCAGTTATTCACAAATTCAAGTAAAATAGTGTACAAGAAGTCGTACCTGTTGCTTCATGCTTTTAATATTCTCTTTGGTCCAATCCTGCGGTCTCACATTCCTCTCAATGGCAGCATTCTCTGCTGGAAGACCAAAGGAATCCCAGCCCATTGGATGAATCACCTGCTTGCCCTGAAAATAGAGATAATGTTTCAAACATTCTTTATGCATCAAACGTATTATTCCTTACCTTAAACCTCATGTAATGAGCAAAGGCATCACTAAGCGAGTAGACTCTGACGTGTCCCATGTGCAGCTGTCCGGAAGGGTAGGGGAACATGGACACAACGTACGAGGGCTTGTCGGTGTCGGCTGGTCTAAATATAATATATCTTAGTCACTGAAGGTCTTTTTCAGCAGCGGTCCTTTTACTTCCTGCTCCTGATTTCCTTGCCGATCCTGTCTCCGTCCGTCCATTTCTTCTCAATCTCCTTGGCCGTGTCCGGCGTCCAAGAGTCGCTCTCGAAATTAAACAGTCGGCGGGGAGAACAGCAAAACGTCTGGAAGAGCGTCGAGGAGCGCCTGTGGACGGCTGAAATGAGGTAGAAACTTAAAAGGGTGTACGAATCTTGCTAAGAGAATTTAGTCTCGATCTGGCAGCGCAAAGCACTGTTCAGGAAATGCAATGTCGTTCTCTCACCTCCTTCGGAAGCCTTCCGTCCAAGTAACGTGAATAAACCCATGATTGACAATTCGTTGAGGATCACATAATTTTTAAGGTTTTAACACAATTGATATAACGATCATGCAATTTATGCTTTTTCAAACTTTTTTTATTTTGTCAGTGTCCGACTTTGTTTATTTTGATTTTGCCGACTCAACGCAAACCGCTGAGTGCAAAAAAAAACATTTGCGACGACATAGAATCACGGAACCTTGGATTCTCAGAGTAGGTCTCTAAAATGTCAGAAGTACTTAGATTTTCATATAATTTTCTAAAGTAAATTATGTTAGCACCTAATAGTGGGAACGCATGTCGCTTTAGCGGCATTACTACTCTAGTGTAGTAATGCGACATGCGTTCCCACTCATAGGGTAGCAGCAGCTAGCACTCTTGCCGGTATACCGACTATATGTAAAATAGTAAAATAATCCGTTTTATTAATACAATCGTACGCGTAATTTTGTTTAAACGAAGCAATGAAAAAGCACCGTTATTCAGGCATTATTTTTTCTATTCTGAGAATGATCGGTCTGTCCGGCTCGTTGATGGGCTTTGACTTCCATCCGACTTCTCCCCTCAGCCGCTCGTGCTCCGGCCAGAAAAAGCGGAACGACCGCACCAGGTGGTTCAACAGAAGCAGCAGACTCTGCTCGGCCAGGCGGCGGGCAACGCAGCTGCGCTGGCCGTGACCAAAGGGGAGCACCAGAGTAGGGTGATGAAGGGGGAAGTGGGAGGCGTGGGTGCGGTCCCAGCGGGAAGGGAGGAAGTCCAGGGGACGGGTGAAGTACTCGGGCAGGCGGCAGCTCACCTAAGAAGAGAAACAAACGATACTTATTCCAAGTGCAATAATTACTTTTATCCTCGTCAATACCTGATTTTGAGTCACGAGATAGGTTCCCTTCGGAATATGATAGCCGTCGATTTCGCCGTCCTCGGGAAGGATCCGAGCGACGCCCACTGATACAGGGTTTAGCCGGAGAGATTCCTTGAGCGCACGCTTTCCAGCGCTGAAGTAGTTGAGGTTCACAGGATCCACTTGGCACTCCAATCGGAGCTGGCATTGCTCATCAAAGTTTCTAAACCAGAAATGATTAAGGTTAGGTGTAATGAAACTAATGATTATGAGTAAAGGTACCTGGCCATGTGGTAAAGCATGAAGTCTGCCGTAAAGGCACTCGTGTCTATTCCCGCCAACATGATATCCGCCGCCAGGGTAACGAGATCCTTGTCGTCCAGGTCGGGGTGCTCTCTGGAATCAACTTAATGGCCATCGTAAGTTCAATCACCACTATTTTCATATTACCGGCAATGTCGAATGAGATTCGAAGAAGGATCCCTGGCAAACTCTTGTCGCACGAACTCCTCAATGACATTCTGTCCAGCGGCGAGCTTCTTGTAAGCCTTGGTTGGGAAGTAGCGCCAAAGGCTGCTATTGTCCGTCTCCAACACATTGGCATTGGTGTCGTCCGCGGCTTGCATCAGTTGCGATCCAATCTTGGACCCTGCAATTGATAGATGGTTAATAAGGAGTAAACTGGCCAATTATCATACCTTCTAGAGCTCCCAACCGCCTTCCAAAGAGGAACATGACAGTGACCTCCAGGAAGAATGCCTTCAGATC
>LR141380.1:0-12826 GCA_900659605.1 Tisbe holothuriae | reverse complement strand
GAAAAATGATATCTCCTTGAATTCCATGTGTAAAATTAGTTTGTAATAGCACATTTTAAATAAAACACCCTGTATAAAAGACGGATGCAGAGCAAACCTTTTTTTCAATGGCTCCGTTCAACTTCTACTCTACTATACAACTTCCTTCCTCAATAAAAAGTTTCCCAAATTGTGGACAACATTTCGGACAAGAAGAAGAGTTGTAAACATCGTTTTTAACGTAATATGACGACTAATATTTTTGCCCAATAAAACGAGATGGCATATTATTATCATGAGAGCGACAGTGCGGGACTTTTCAGCAGTTCGTACTAAGGACGTGCGGGAACTTGGATCTGGACCCGGATCCGTCAAAATTAGGATCCTCTACAGATCCGAATCCAAAAGTAAATAAAATCTGAAAAAGTTACTTTGTAAAGATATGACTTCATTAGCTCGCCTGTCCAAACGATAAGAGTTATCTAGCCAAGAATTAATTGCAACGGTTTAGAAGAGCCAGTGAAGACTTTGGATGTTTTTTTGCTTTGTACTGAACAGATGCTCTAAATACACATTATAGGTTAAAGACTCCTTTGAATAGCTTATTACAGGCTCTTTATATAATTAGAATAAATGTATTTGGCACCTTTTGCTTCTTATCATTTGGACAGCTGAGCTGAGTATGGGCCTAAACTAAGCACATGAGTGGTCACTTAGTCAGACTTAGTACAGTAGATTTTAACTCATTGGCGCCCTTGTATCTAGTATCACACATCAGCTGGACCCGGACCCGGACGCGGACCCGGATCCGCCGATAACTCCCTGGAACCGCACGTCTCTAGTTTGTACTAACCGGGGCAATAAAATGAGGCCCTTTATTGCTACATAGGACTGCTCCAACTGCTTTTTTGATAGTACACACGATCTGTCATGTAAATGCCACCACTGTTTGTCTGTACAATGGGATTGGCTAACCACATTAGTATTATTTGGTCTTTGAGTTCCATCTGTTGCTAACATTCAGCTAAATACATGTTTTATTGCTACAACAAAATGGTGCGGAATGAATTAAACAAGGTGATTTAGCCACCACATTTAATAAAACAAATTATAACCTTTTTGCCTCATACATTTTGGGTTTAGCTTACTTTACATTGTATTGAATAACTATAGCCCATTAATTTTTTTGGTCTTTCAGTTTTATCTGGTGAATATTTGTTGCTAATATTCAGCTAAATACATGTTTTATTGCTACGACAAAATGGCGTGAAAGTGCTGTATGAATTAAATAAGGTGATTTTTTTCCCGCGTTTAATAAAACAAATTATAATCTTCTTGCACGATCTCATACATTTCGGGTTTAACTTACTTTCTATTGTATTGAATAACTATAACCCATAAATATTTTTTGGTCTTTGAGTACTATCTGGTGAATGTCTGTTTCTAATATTCAGCTAAATACATGTTTTATTGCTGCAACGAAATGGCGCGGAAGTGCTGTTTGAATTAAAATTTAATAAGGGGATTTTGCCACCACGTTTAATAGAACAAATTTATTCTTCTTGCCTCATACATTTTGGTTTAGCTTACTTTAAATTGTATTGAATAACTATGCTCACGCAGGAAAGAAACCAATAAAATTAATATATTAAAATATTACCAATTTAAGTTCTAAGCGCGTAAGACCACTTCAGTTAATAGGCTATAAAATAACCCATGAAAATCGAGATATGTTCATAATAGTTACAAATAATAATAAGTAATATTAATTTACACGAATCCTATCTGTCATATATTTATTTCAATTCCCCATTTTCAATTTTATTGTATAACTAAAATTATATTCCATAGTTCTTGATTGCAATTAAAACAGAGCGCTTTGGGGCATTAATTGCAAAAATATCCTTATAAATAACAATTTAACATTAATATTTATTTTGATATTTAAATGGATTATCTAGCCTAAAAAAATGTAACTCTGTACTGTTAATAAGAGTAAATAATAGGTAAAGTACATTTTTTGAATTCTTCTTTCAAGCTCATTATAGAATTAGAACATATTCGGAACCTTTTGCTTCTTATCATTTGGATAGCCGAAGTCATAAATATGACGGCACAAAATTCCTCAACACCACTTCGACCAGAATGTGATTCTTATTTCTCGCAGTCTTTTTTATGATACAAATATGCTCATTCATGATCTTCAAATGCCAAAATATATTTTCTAACCAGAACAATATGGCTTCTTATGCTAATAAAGACAAACTATTCGTACGAAATATTACGTTAGTGAAAGTCACGTTACAATTTATTCCCATTAATAATGTGTGTATGCTAAAAAATATTTGCAATAAACTTGTTTGCTAGGCCGTTTTTGAATGGTTCTCTCATCAGATGGCAACTCCTCTGAGTGGAGGTTTCACTAAGTAAATATCCACTCATAGGAGTCGCCATCTGACGAGAGAACCGTCCAAAACGGCCCAGCAAACAAGTTCATTTGTTTCCCATTGATTTGCTTTTTAGACTGCCTGGCCAAATCATTCCGCCTAGCGCCTTTGATCCGCGGAACCTGTTCAGGTCCGGTTACCCCAGGGATGTGAGACAAGATGGAAGGGAAACTCCACACAGACATACAACACTGTGCTTACACTGCCCTTCCTTTTGCTTCAATCACCCAACCTATTAGCGGATTAGCTGCTCTTCAGCTGGTCTTTTTCCATGATTGTTGTGACAAGAAATGTTTTCCCCACAACAACATTTCCCTCTTGTCTCAGTTCGATGGGTTACCCGCAGAATAATCTTCATAGAGCAAGCGTGGCCAAGGAGAGGTTGCGTGATTGAAGACTGAAATTTTCCGAATGTAACTACCCGATACAGATAGTTTCTGGAACTTAGTACACCAGTCAGAGACATGGTAGCCTTGGTAGGTGATTATGGATACATTTATTGGTATTTGTGAATCTGTTAAGATACATGCTCAAAATAGTTTTGTTGGATACAGCCTACAGTGAAAAAAACTCACATTTTCTATAAATAAGTATCACCATCCAATAGTAGCTGACATGTATTTTACGTACAGTAATTGTTTTAGTATCGCCATCATCTCCCTTAACCCCTTTTTACTATTCCCTGCATCGTCTCTGAGTCTATTCATTCATTTTTTCGACTTTCACTCTCAGGGTTCATCTACCAGCAGCAACCATTACTGCATTAGTAATGTTCATAGTTCTTAGCACAACAGCAGTAAACTAGGCGGCACTGAGGCGTAGTCATAGGGCGTAGTCTTCTGGATGGTCAATCTATGAGACTGGGTCCAAGAGCAATGCTCATGATACAGGGTGCGGCGCGTAAAATGCAACCACTCTGTAACCTTATATCTTGCATATATAAAGATCTATCAGACTTCAAAAGGTACCAAAATGAGGCCAATTAAATGAACTACAAGTGGTAAAATTTTAGTTATGCTGAGATAATATACAAGAACTTGTCAGTTAATTGAATGTTGGTTGCCTAATATTGAAATACATGGAACTAGAAGTCAAAAACTCCCCCCTTTACCAGATGGACATATGATGGTCATAACTGGCACTTTTTATTAAGGTATTTATCAAAATCTTTTTATGAATGCAACAAATATTCCCTGGGACTCATTTTGAATGGCATATTGCATGGTGGTATCTAAGTATTTTTGACTATTTTTGATATTTGTTTGCAACATGAAGAGAACAAGTCAGCCCATCCTGTGGAAAATGTGTCATTACATGACTTTAGTAATGTGGCCATGACAGGGGGTCATTATGACCATGACTGCTACTTAACACACATCAAAAGAAAGAGTATAAATAGACCTTTCAAGAACAGTTTTCAGATTTACTATAATTATTATATAAACGCCAGAAACACAATGTCCAAAAACTTGGTTGCATTTTAGGCGCCGCACCTTGTAAATGACCAGATATCATTCACTGATTTGTAGACCATGACTTTAGATAAACTAACTAAAAACTGCCCTTTTCATAATTTTACTAACTGAATAATTATACATTTATACATTTTTTAGCCGGGTATTTCATGTTCATGTGTGTAGGAGAGTTCTCTCTTTACAAATGGTGCTTGAGCATGACATCTAATTATTCTCCTCGCCAAGGAAAAGGAGGTTCAGGAGATACACACAATACAAATGCTACTGGAAGGCATCAGGGAATCAAAGATGAAGCATTTTAGGGGTTAATTTGATGGTAGACATTACTGCCAAGGTATTATAGCCATGAAAAGGACATAATTCTTCTGTGCAAATACTTTGTTATTGAATGCAATAATTGGATTTAATGGTAAAATATGTCCAATACCAATACCCAGCACATTCATTTGTCAAAGACCAGTCCTCTCATTCTCTTAAGGAAAACGCAGCTTAACCATCCCATCATTTGTAACGAATCCTTGTAGAGCAGCAGCAAAAACTTTCCACGTCTGATGTACAACTTGCGTCTTTCTTGTTCTTCCGTATGGAGTATAAAGATTATCGCACCTCTGCAGTATAAATTCAAAGCACATCACAAAAAGTTACACCTGAAGTAGAACAGGCTACTCCGCAATAAGTATGCATTTAGACCGGTTTATGCACTTATTAAACAGCTAATTAGAGTATCAATATATTAACAATTGCATTTTTAAGTGATAGCTACTAAAATATGATAAATACTCATTCCAAAATGCATGTCATGTAGAATGTGTTTTGACTTTTGAGCTTGTACTGCAGCAGACCCAGTCAGGGAGAAAAGCAGAAGGAGCCCACTTCCATTCCAGAAAGTTTCTTAATAAAATTGCCCGGAGCAGACAATTCACGGTGGTTTATATTTATACTGACCTATCTGCCTCTAAACCACTGTGCAGACCACAAAACTTTTTTGTTTAGACGTGTTATTTCTGATGGTCTCTGTTTTGTAGTAATGACTCTAGTTTGGGAGAGTGAAGAAGAGCTGATATCGTCTTGTTTCAGATATATATTATTGGGTTCTTTCTTAACATATAAAATATGAAAACTTAACATTAACAGGCTTATCTTCACATCCTAAGGTCTTTTATAAGACATGCGAAGAGCGCAAGTTTGTGGGGAATGGTTAGTGCGCCAAACATCTATCCAAGGGCCCGGGGTTTGATTCCCAGACATGGTGGATGGACTGTTCAAGCTGTCATAGTCCCTCATGGACTTGCATTGTAGCGTGATATTGCAATGAACCTGAAAAGGTAGTGCCCAAAATATATAAAGAGGGGATTAATAGCAAATATATATATAAAAAAGAGATGCCAAGTTGCAAAAACATGATTTTCCTGGTCATAAAACATGCAATAAAAGTAATCGTTTGAATATATTTCATGCCATAAACCATTTTGACAGATGATTATGTTAGAAAAAATGGATCCGCGCATTTCCGACTCGTAAAAATGCCCCTTTTTACAACCGGCGCAAAATCAAGCAATCTATATTTTTATTGGTAAGGCATCTCTGAGCAGTTTTTGCATTTTAAGATCGGGTGCTCCTTTGTGCATAGACAGGCTTGTTACTTTAAAATGCTGTTGCCATGCGCATATGCAGTTAAAAAAACTGACTTCTAGCTCTATTGACTTGCTGACTATACTATACTATATATGGATGGATAGGCAAAAGAAAAGCAAACAACGAAATATTTGGCTGGGTTTTCATACAATGTACAAATAGGTATTGCACAATATTCCTTGATTCTCTCCTACAGGGTCCGGCGCGTAAAATGCATCCATTCTCTGCCTTTTGTTCTGCACATATAAAGACTTGCAAATTTTCCAAGGGTACCAAAATGAGCCACTAGTGTAATCTTGAGTACACCACTAGTGATAAAAAATAAATTTTCCTTATGGTAAACCAAAATATAGTACATAGTGACTTGACATTTAATTGAATGTTGGTTATGTAAATATTGAAATACATGAAAAAAAACTCAAACACTCTGTTCCTTGACAGATGTCCGTATGATGGTCTTAACTGGCACTCTTTATTAAAGTGTGGATAAAAAACTTTTGCAATAAATACTGCCTGTGACTGAATTCGAATAGCATATTGCATGGAGTAATTAAACATTGTGAGCAATTTTGATATTGGTTTGCCACAAGGAGAGATCCATTTTGTGCCAATTTTGTCTTTAAGTGACATTTGTAAAGTGGTCATGAGAGGGGTCATTATGACCCTGACTGCTACTTGTCATACATCAAAAGAAAGAAGATTAATATTAGAGCTTTCAGGAAAAGTTTTCAGATTGTTATACTGTTTATATAAAACAAGAAAAAAACAATGTCCAGATATTTGGTTGCATTTTTATGCCCCGCACTCTGGATACTGGTAGGAGTCATTGTTAAGTTGAATTATACTATAGCTAAAGTCAGTTACTGTATAAATAAGCATTATTTTTAGAGCAAGTAGTGAAATTATGCTTTTTCAACTGCAGGGTGGATTTCATGCTTTGCATGGCATTGAATCCTTGGTCGAGAATCCACCGGGGAAATCTAGACCCATATTCTTGATGTGAATTAATGTCCTTTGTCTTTTTTGTATAAAAAGTAGACTTGAAGTGCTTTTAATAATATATGGATGGAGGAGGAGAAGAGCCTTTCCTTTGAAAATTTATAGGCCGTGAAGTCAAAACTTTTGAGCGTACGTTTAAAGACATATTATGGACACATATACAGTCCCCCGTAGTAGGCCACTCTGCAGCAAAAAAATCAAGTTTATGTTTCCAAAATCCCTTACACTCGTCTAAAAAATGTTGCGAATAATGTCATTCTCTGGACAAGAATATAATCCCATTTTTGTCAACCATGTTTTGACCCCCGAAGAATCTGTTCATTTCTCTACTTGGTATTCTCAACGTCTATTGGCATTCGCTCTCAATACCTATCAGCCGTGGATGCCCCCTTTACTATTGGAACTGGATATAATACAAAGAAGGATAAAATGGGACTTTTCCGTCCTTTAGCTGCAAACTCTCTGATTGCAATCGATGTGCACATCAAAATCAGACTCTTTGGAAAACGAACTGGCGGACGAAATAATTTAAAAGAGACAATATACTCCATTTTTAGGTTATACAGGACAAGCACCGAGTTTTGTTCTCTTCCCTTTTGTGCTAATCGTGTTTTGAAATCGAGTTTTACTAAGTAATTGGTGTGTTTAAACCCGATTAAAAAAGGGTAACAAAAGTTATATATCTTACTCTACAGTGCAAAAATCATCAGCATTATGAACAAAAAACTTCTGTTTGTCTCACACACTACTGCATTGTCAATCTTTTCATTATATTCTATAAACGATGCGGTCCATTCTCACTTTCTGCTGCAGCAGTAATCATCAATATAATAATAATAAACATGAGTCCTAGTAATATCAAAGCTCTGCAATGACAAATAACATTGGAGAACAATGGGGGAAGTCACCTTACATGGTCGTTGTTATACGCAGGGGAAGCTGTATTACATTATTGGTAGTGTCTGAGGTACTCTACAGTACAATATCAAAACACCCACAAATATACCACTTAAGCAACCCCTTCCCAATCGAGCTTTTTCTCATCTGCACGAAAAATTGGAAGAATTTGCGCGGATAAAAGAGGGCAAAACGTTTTCCTCCAAGCTTAAGCAGAGGGGATGCCAATTAGAATTTTTTGGTCCTAATAGCAAATTTAAGTTTAAGATTCTAGGGTTGAAGTGCCATGCAAAGAGCAGTAATTGGTTACAAATATTAATGTTACATATTTTAATAATGCCAAAGTGGAGTTTAAGTGCTTATTTCGGATTAAACACTAACTTATTTTTTTGGTTAAACTACTTTGAAACGTTGAGGGAGCTTGATACTCCTTACCTCCAATTTACCTCCAAATGATCGAATCAGGAAGGAAAGGAAAAGGGAAAATATGATTTCATGCAGATTATACTGAGCTCAATTGGGACCACCTTATTGTCTATCTCCTTGCACTGAAGTAAAACGAGCTGCAACCATGCATAGTTGTTCATCTAGCTAGGCAATTAAATTTACTTATTGAGTAGATAATCGGAGAATTAATTAATTAAAAATTGGTATAAAGCGTTAACACCCTAACAACCATGTTAAATAATTGTTACGGTGTGTTTTGATTTTGCTCTGTAGTACTGCCAGATGGTTGTTGTTTAGCTGCTTGCCAAAATACTAGTACGTAACAAAATAGTAGTTGAGAGTTGCCAATTTGTACTTACAACTGACTAATTAAATGTCTTGGCATAAAGGAAATTACATTGGATTCGGTATAGCATAAATCTTACATTGTCAAAATCTACAAAATATATATTGACTTTAGCTTCCGAGTTCTGCACTACAATATCACACCACATCCCCATTTACCACTTAAGTAAAATTTGTTATAGCACTCTGTATACATTTATGCACTGTTATGCACCAATTAATAGCTAGATAATTAGTGGTTTAATCACTTTAATGCGGTAAAAATTGTATTTTTGTGTTTATTACTAATAATTTTGTTAAATACTCATTCAAAAATGTATGTCAAATTTTTAGGTTGTGTTTTGAAAACTTTAATTTTGATATTGCACTCTTAAGCTCTAAATGTTTTTTCAGAACCTCAGTCTTAAAACAAATATACCTCCATACAGTATCAGTTACTACACAGACTCCAAAAATCACGGTAAATATTATTCTTGTCTGGCAGCATTTTTAAAAAATATTTGCTATGCATCCCTGTTTATATATTTTAGGGCACTACCTTTTCAGGTTCATTACAATAGCATGCCACAATGGAAAGTCCTTGAGGGACTGTGGCAGCTTCTTGGAAAATGATTAAAAATCCATCCGCCAAAGCCGGGATTCGAACCCCGACCCCCTTTCATAGAAGTTTCGTGCGCAAACCATTCCACCACGAGCTTGCACTCTAGCAAACCTTATAACCATACTTCCCTTATGAATTAATCCCATTAACTGTATATGACACTGAATAAGACGTGTACAGCATGCATGCTTCTTTCTTTGGTACTACATCTGCTCGTGAGTTGTAGTATTATTCATTTCCGAATAGAAGATGAGAAAATGGAATCAGGCTCGCTTTTCATCCAACGGAGACAATGCCAATGTCCGGCGGATCGGAAAATAGAGCTCAAATGTGCCACTTGAGAGCAAAATACTATTAGCTAAGTATTCAATGTGTTCAATGATGCATGGGCATTATCAGGATGTTAAAATTGTAATCCCATGTTAGACAGACGTATGAAGCCCGATAATTCATTAGTTAGTTTAGTCTTCTAGCCATATCTCCTCTAGGCCTTGAAGCAAAGTAAGATGAGAAAGAAAAGCTTTATCATCTTCCTCCATTTCGGAGCGAGAATAGTTTTTGCGATGAATAGAAAATAGTTTGTTGTTTTATGGAGATGATGTTGATGATGTGTCTCTCTTTTTAGGAGAGACAGGAGAGAGAGAAAGGAAAAAGAGAAAGAGGCAGCAAGAGAGAGAAAGAGAAAGAGGGAGGGAGAGAGAGGGAGAGAGAGAAAGAGTCTGGATAGTCTTGTGTGGGAGAAGAGAGACAACCTACACGTGGCCTGTAGAAAAGAGAGAGATGTGTAAAAAGGCAAATAAACGGCCAATTTTCCGTCCGGGAGGCCGTGATTGAGTACAGACGCGATATTAGGCCGAAGAGAGATTCGCTCATATGAGTGATTGGGTGTTTAGGCAAACTATAGGGATATGCGCATACAAGGAAGAAAAGGTAATTCATATTCCTGCAAATTTGGAATATTAGACATCGCTCACGTCTACCTGTCAAGAAATAAAAATTCAAAATTTGCTTGTAAAACAAATGCAAACGATACATTTTCGTGCAGAATAATCTGGTTCACATTTGCAATGATTAAATGTCTGATTCGTCAATTTTAATATGAGCCTACGAATAGACCTGTCAAGTATTTCATATTTGTAATAAATCGTGCAATATCCCCTTCTGAAGTGTCCAAAACCGCTTCCGTTCTTGCCTCAGGACACGCCGTGTATATTTTCTCGTCTTTCCTCTTCAGGATAAGCACTAAATCGGGGAGGGCTCAAGGCATAGTATAGTTAAACTACTTTATCCGTTTACGCTGATACAAACAGTTAAACTTATAGTTTATGCTGTTTGTAAAACTGCAAAATAGGGTTATTGCCAGACGTTCAAACGTTACAAACTATCCGACTGACCATGCGATGCATTTACTGTCTAAGGTTTATAACGTTGCTGCTGCCTTGCAGAACCGAGATAAGAAGAGACGAATAAGGCCTTCCTTCCTTTCTTCCTACTCAGATTCCCTTTCTTCCTCTTCCTCCCTCCAGCTATGCATCTCTATTCTTGTGTAGCACACAGTGGATTCTTAATGGAAATATAATTTAATTGTTCACAGTGGTAAACGGTAGCATAGAAAAGTCAAACTAGAAATTTATGGGCTTTTGAACGCTAATGTAGCACCGTAGCTTCTTATTGGAACTTACGAAGAAAAAAAATAAATTTAAGTTCACATTGGTCAAAAGTCACTTAGATCAGTGATATCAATGAATTCCGTATAATTATGTACATTGTCCAATGCAAACCCCTTTTTTACACCACTGTGGCGCAAGTGTAGAGTGACAGCCACTCTAGTTTTTTTATTCATATTCTACTCTATGCATTATGATGAGGAGAAGAAATACGAGCCGTGACCCGCCGTCATATAAAATCTACTGAATTATTGAAAATTAAACATATCTCTCAGGATCCTTAGCGTTCCTATTTGACAAAAGTTTTAAAAAGGCCTATTTTCAATTTAAATAGGGTTAAAGTTGCCTCCCTCGCATACTCGCGCTGTACTACAGTACAATATCAAAACACATCCCAAAATATAGGCTTTCACATTTAAACGGATATTTAACACAATTCACACTAATTAAGACATAAAATACAATTGTTCATTTATTAATCCACACATTCACTAATCAATAAGTGCATAAATGATTATCTATTGCTGCAGAGTTATAGCCAGCTTAAGTTGTATTTTTAGCATGTGTTGTGGACTTGTGGTAGTGTACTGTACTGTAGTACCTCATTTTCGCTGAGGGAAGTGAAACTCTGGCTATTAAGCAAAGCTCTCTGCTTTAAAAGTTTGAAAATTAGATGGGGAGGAAGAAGAAGAGGAAGGTCGATGCAATATATGACAATTGGAGCTTAAGTTGCACCAGGGAAAAGGATTCAAATTGTGTGTTATCGATAGGGACTTTGCTCTATTGGGCTGCTGAAATAAATCCCCAGGTATATAAAATGGAGGTTCAATTTCTGCGTAATTTTGAAGAGAGGGGGATCAATTATCAATCAGACTCTTTTACTATTTCAGGACATAAAATGAAACTACGTACGTATGTTTCCTTAAAAATGCTAAATGAGTATTTTCATTTGAGCCTGGCACACAGTCATAGTCTAATGTAGGAAGGTTTTTTTAAAGTACAGGGTGTTTCATGAGACTTGTCCCAATTAAGAACCTAAATATCTCCTTTACAGTGACCTTGAGAAGATTGCTTATGAAGTAACAATCTGCTTAGAAAGGTGGGAAAATTTATGTCAACATATTTATATTTCATGTCTTCCTTTACTTGGCCATGCCCATAGATCTAAATCAAAGGTGCAGTTTTTGGGCCAAAATAAGAACAAAAACATGAAAAATCAAATTTTGCTCAAAATTTTGCCAAAAAGTACATATGTTGCCAACTAGGGGTTAGTAACTGGTTTGAGACCTAAAAGGAATATTTTTGAAGGTAAAATGAGCCCCCTTTCTGCTAAAATCATTACTTTTAAGCTTATCAATAATTTATTTAGTAGTAAAATTGTGAGAATGTTCCCATTTTTCAATCTCAATTAAATCATGAATGAATTTAAATATATAATTAAAAGATGATCAATATAAAATTTCCCACTCTCCTAAAACTTTTTTGACTTGATAACCATCCTTCTCAACCCCAGTATAAAAGAGATAATTAAGTTGTTAATCGGGACAACTCTCATGAAACACCCTGTACAAATAAATAACCAATGTTCCCATGTGTATCCTGTTACACTATTTAAGGAAATAAAAGGGGCCAAAATGTAATTAAATTATGGATTAAACAACACACTTCCTCTATTTAAACCCCACCTCTGTTGTTGTCCTTTTGATTCTTTATGTTTGTGTCGCCAGGCAACCCAGAACAGCAGCCACAGCCAGGAACCCACTATTCAAAAGGTCGAGGAATAAGAGTGGTAATAATAATAAAACAAAGAGGTTTTAGAAAAGTAAAGTAAAATCAGTGTAAGAAAAAAGCCGCTAATGCACAGTGGGCTCTGGATGTATCAATAAAAATATTTTGGTCATTGGAGGGTATGTTACCTTCAGTAAAGTCTTGTCATCCCCACTGTGCTTAAGTTCCTTTGACAGTTGATCCGGAAAGAAAAATGAGCCTTATTTAAGCTAAACTTACACTGACAATTTTTAGGACTTTACACATTCTTGAAAGTTGAAATATTTAAAAGAATAAGCATTGCCCTTCAAAGGAAACTTTTACTTGAGCAGAAGATTAACACAGTGTAAGAGTAGCCTAAGATGCTGGAACAAACTTCCTCTTGAAGTCCCTTTCTCTTCTTCTTCTCCTTCTCCTCCTCCTTGTTCCCTTTGAAGTAGAGAAATTGTCGTATAAAGAAACGAGAAGAAGGCCTAAATTTTGAGGTAGTCTTTCCGTAGTATAAGCGTTAGAGAATCAGTGTTTGTCTAGTCAAGGTCAAAAAGCTTTTAGTCTGTTTGTTTTAAC
>LR141379.1:456-12827 GCA_900659605.1 Tisbe holothuriae | reverse complement strand
TTTTCAGGTTCTTCGGTTACCTATCAGAGCCAATATGTATAAAGCTGCCCCACCACTGAATTCAAAGCTACTTATATTTATACTTTAATGACTTTATTTTGAAGTTGACTGAGGAACTCAGCTGAACACTTTTTGTATACAAATCGCTCAAAACCTTTTCCGTTTTGTGGCCTTCTATGTAGAGCCCAACAAAGGCTTAAAATTGCATATTTTTTCAAATTTTGGCTTACATAATGAATGTGTTAAAATGGTAACAAAAGTAATACAGAAAGGTATGCCAGTGTGTAATACCAAAATAATTTAATGTTACCCAAAGCGACGATAATAATGACTAAAGGATTGCAATTATAACATGCCGTCATCGCAATATTTCATAATCATGCCGCATCTCGGGCCGCAGGGTTAGAGCGACTTGCAATCACGGCAATACGTCTCCCCCAGTCTTAGTACCTTGTCAGATCAGTTTCCACGTTGGTCCCATGTCTTGGCTGTCCCTCTGATGAGGCCTTCAAGTTGGACGACGTCCCAGGAGTTGAAGACTCTGCGGATGATCCAATATGTTGGCCTCCAGAGGACTTCTTATCCAGGTTTGCAGATCCCTTGGCGCGAGGCATGGTCTTGGTGGTGCAAAGAGTCTGGAAGGAAAATGTGGAAATCAATGTACAAATAGTTCGGCTGTCCAAATGATAAGATATCTCTAGCCAAAATTGTCACTATTCAGAAGAGCCAAGAAAGAATTTTCCTATATATTTTATGCTCTGTACTAATACTACAGTACAAACATACACAAGAGGTTAAGTACTCATTCAAATGCTTATTATTTAGCTGTTTATGGAATTGGAACAAACTGATATATAGCACCTTTGGCTTTTTATCATTTGGACAGCCGTGTTACTCTCAAATGTCGAAATTGGTCCCTAGCATGATTTAGAAATTTTTTAAACCAAATAAACTACTTTCCTCGTACCTTAATTTTTAGAGTAGAATTTCCATCATCTAGTTTAGTTTAGCCTAAAACTGACAGAAAACGTTTGGCCCAGTTTTGGTCCCAAATGATCTTAGATTTGGCCCAAAATATGGGAAAAAATAAATCAGAAGTCATATAAGACATGCGACAGAGGCCATGCTCGTAAAAAATAATTGCTCAATACCCGGTCCCGGCGTGTAATAAACTATTTTTTTGATTTGAAATTAATATGTGACTGCACTGTATGTTTAAACTACGTTTTTTGGTTTTTAAGCTTGCTGGATAATCCCTGGTTACCTAGGGCACTACCTTTTGGTTCATTCACCAGACACGTCATGAAAGCTCAAGTGTCACAGGGGGGACCGGGGATTGGAATCCGCAACCTCCTGGGCCGCAGGGACGAGCAACTTGCGATCACGGCTACCACGTCCCCCTTTTAAATTACTGGTATGCTTTCTTTTAATAGTTGACCATGTCTAAAATACAAGTTGCCAAGACTACAGGGCATAGTTTACTACCTCGATTTGCTATGCATCCCGTTTTATTTATTTTAGGGCACTGCCTTTTCAGGTTCATTGCAATAGCACGCCAAACATGGGCAATTTGTGTGGCAGCTTTTTGAAGAGTAATTGAAAAATCTCAAGCGTCAAGTCTTAAGCCAGGGACTACTGAATAGAGGACTGCACATTTCTAAATATGTAGTATTACTTACAGGAGTGTACCAAAGAAGAAAAGTGCCATAAAATGGAAAGAGTTCATTCTACATAACCCAATAAACAAAATGTACCTGGCTTCCATGAGCACAAACTTCATTGTGTTAAAAGCAGAAAGCAATAAATTTTAAATTAACTGACTTAAGTCCAAGATACTTTTCAGTGCCATTGATCGATACCAGAGGTATTCTGAGCTGCCAGCTAGCTGGAACTCAGCACCATAAGAGAAGGCGGGAAAACGGGAAATTTCAACAAAAATCCTACGTGGGGTAACCTTAGTATTATATAGGCCTTGGTCAAAACCTAAATTTGCACGACTTTATCAATGCGAATTTACAGCGCTAAATCGCCAATCCAAAGCAAACCTAACGTCTTTTTACAAAGACCCCAAAATCACCTAAGATTACCCCAAAACCGTAATTAAATCTGCTATCAGGTGCCAAATACTCTAACACTTATGAGAGCCGCAAACTTATAGAAAAACAATTTTTTGATCACTCATTTTACAGTGAAATAAACTCAATCTTTCGCAATCAAGAAGACTTTTAGTGAGCACTCGCGCAACCTCTCGGACTTGTATCCATAGTCTTTTGGACTTTTATTCATAGTCTCTCGGACTCTCTCCATGGGAGCTGATAGCGGAACAAATGAGACAAGGTTGCCAGACGTATTTTCGTGTTTAAGGTTAAAGGAAGGCAAACGTAGCCAGGACCTGGTATGAAGAACTACATATCATGCAATAACCTAGATTTAGGGGGGACGTGGTAGCCCGTGATCGCAAGTTGCTTGTCCCTGCGGCCCATGAGGCCGCGGGTTCGAATCCCCCCTGCGGCCTGCGGCACTAGAGCTTTCATGGCGTGTCTGGTGAATGAGCCGAAAGGGTAACCAGGGATGATCCAGCAAACTTTTAAGAACCTAGATTTATTAGCCATTACTATGAGTCAAACATATTATTTTATATGAACAGGACAAAAAATATGGGCCACATTGAAAGATAATTCTTTATCGCCTAATTAGTCGTATAGCAGCCCAATCCATAATACGATGGCGAGACAAATGGCAAAATCTGCGTTTATGATAAACAAACTAGCATTTTTTAAAGCATTGTGATACTAGTTAGGACCAATATCTAAGTCATACATAAGTTTCCCGTACTACAGTCGATGCATTGTGGCCTAACATGGGCCTAAACTTTGGCAATTTTTGCGAGGTCTCCAGCTTTTGATTATGCTATAGAATACCCACTTCTCGTACACCGAAGTCTAGAAACCAATATACCATCATAACTCGACTTTGGAAAGCAAAGCCGGTTCCGTTTAAAAAATTGAAATGTTTATGTACACTTCCTTAAGTTAAATTATATTTATATTTATTCTTACCTGTTTGAGATGGAAGTGACTGTCTAGGTCCAATACTCAAGCAGATGAAGTTTGCGTCGATCTCGGTCCGAGAGTCTCTCAGGTTCTTGTTGAACGCGCTGGATGCAGTTTGCCTGGAAGGAAAAGAAGAAATTATATTAATGAATCCTTATAAAATGAAAGCTCCCAGAATGTCAACATTTCTCATTTCTTCCAAGGAAAAAATTTCTGGGACTAAGAAGGTTTTTCATTGAAGTAAAATCCAAATTATTCCCAGAAATGACCTTGCACGAAAATATTAATGAGAAAACTGCCAGCAGAAATAGGAAAAATTTGCTTGGCAGAAATGCAAAAAAGTTGCCAGTCTGGGAGGTCTTCCCATTTTAAATCGACTAAAACGAATTCTCTTACTTCTTTCATTTTTAATGTGTTCAGTTACATTAATATTAAAAAAGATGATTTTACTTGTGATATTTTAGCAAGTTACGTATTAAACATCGGTATTAAACTTGTAGCAAAAATTACACGTTCCACTCCACCAAAAAAGGAAGGACTTAAACTATTACTTTAACTTTATTTGACTTCAATCCTTTATTCATTTTCACCGGAGCCCATACAGCTGAAAGTTGAGTCACAGCTTTGAGTCACATTGATATTTGCACTTGGGCATACTTTACATATATATAAACTTAAAGTAAATTATAAAGCATTCACTCCTTAGTAATGGAATTTTGAACAGGTTTGTCTATGAAGTAACCATTTTTGTGGTAACTCGAAATGGTAAAACCCCATTTTAGAAATAATTTCTTCCCTTTTAAATATTGTAGATGCAAGTTATGATAGAGCCATTTTTCTTGTGGCAATGCATTACATTGTTTTCCAGTACAGAATATACGTAGTTTTCAACTTAACTCAAAAATCGAAAACCGAACCTAAAACCGAAACCGAAAACCGACTTTTCAAAAACCGAAACCGAAAACCGGCCTCGGTTTGTGTTTTAAAAACGGCACGTCCTTACTTCTGGGGAAATGCACGACGCCCATTATAATTGAACTTATACAATATACGTCGACGCCGGTGCCCCAATCGGGGCAAGTGCAGTTCGTGGTCGTAGGGCCAAATAGACAGCTAATGACCATTTTTCATTTTTTTCATGTTTTTACACATATTTCATGCTATTGCCTATTAAATAAGCCTATTTGGGCATTTCTACCTAAAATTTAAAATGTTCTGAAGGTCTGTCAAAAAGGACTCAAAAATATTAGTACTAATTTGCCTAACCCAACCTAACCTGACAGTCAACTAAAGCAATATTTTTGGTCTTGATGTCCTAACCCTGCGGGATCCCTAGCCCTGCGGGGCTCTTAACCTAGTCCTGGGCCATTCCCTAGCCCCGTGGGTCCCCTAAATTTGCACAGAGAGAGTTTCCTAGACCTTCGGGAGCAAATTCAAGAATTCATTTACAGACCACGAACGGCACTCAAGCCCCCAATCAAGCTCACGCAACCTCTCTGCCTTTCTCTACGCCGTCATCGGAAGTAATAGCGGGAAAAATGCGGCTTCGTGTTCCGTAGGCCGGGCTAAAAACTATGCTGAATATCAGGCCATTAAACTTGTTACATATTTCTGTAACTGATTACAGATACAGTTACTTTTTTGTTACGTCAATTAAAATGTAACTGATTACAATTACATCATTTTACATTTTCCATGCCTAAAGCTCTTAAAGAGCAATGATCCTCCCTCTCAATAAGACGTGAAATTTTGATTTTCAGTTTAATGAAGTCAAGTTCAAGTTCTGCCATATTTTTGGCTAGGTTCACTTAGTACTTTTTCAAAAAAAATGTAACTGTAATGACAGTTAAGTCAGCCATGACAATTACAGTTACAAATTACAGTTATCAAAATGTGCAATGAGAAATTACATTTTCTCAAAAAATGTAATAATTACTTGTAATCTGTTACATGTAATTCGTTACTTTAAAGGCCCATTAGAAATACATGTCAAGCAACGTGGCGTTACGAGTTACATTTTTGAAAAAGTAACTGTAACAGGAACTGTTAATGGGCAACGAAAAAGAAACTAGTTCACAATTTTGGAAAGTACCGGGAACTGCAACAGTTACTTTTTAGAGAAACTTGTCAATGCCTGGCATCGAAGTGCCTGTATAATTGGGCTGACCAGCTGGGTTAAAATATACAGAAATTTGTAACTTGTAATTCGGTTCAATTGGGGAGTAATTTAGGCTTTTCAAAGGCAATTTAGCATTAATTTTGTGCACGACACGCACGCTCTTGAACATCCAAAGTGATTTTAAGGCCTCTCCAGAAGTAACAGCGTAAAAATATTGTTTGTGAAGGAGGGACAAACCAATAGCAAATGGAAAAAAGTCATGAGTCCTTTTTCCCCGCAATGATCTTTACAATAACTTCTTTAAAGTGGAACCAGGTATTGTAGTAACTAGTTACAAGTAACAAAGTTACAGTAACTAGTTACTTTGTATGAAGTAACAAAAGTAACTAGTTACATTTTTTAACCTGTAACTGTAATGGGAACTGTAAGGACCAGCATACCTAAAAGTTACAGCTACTCTTGGTTACAATTCTATTAAGTAAAATGATGCCCAGAGTAACTGTAACTGTGATCGTTACTTTTTTAAAAGTAACTTTACAATACTTGAGTGGAACATATAGAAATAATTACTTGTTCAATCATAAATTAACTATTTCTATCTTGTAATGAACTTGTTTGCTAGAGCATAGAATGATCTTAAAAGACTTCAAACGAATTTGACTGTGAGTGGAGAAATGAGCAGAAACAGGGGATTAATAAGCTAAAAAGGGGCAAAGGGAGCACATTCTCACTCCTTTTTTGCTGTTTCTGCTACTTCTTCTCATTTCTCCACTCAAAGGAGTCGCCATCTAACAGGAGAATTATACAAAAACCTTCCAGCAAACAAGTTCATTGAATTACACATACCACGTTACTTAATAACTTAATGACGGTACTTTATAAGTCTCGTTTCTCTAAAGTCCTGGCACAAATTGGACCGCATTAAGTTAAATTGTTTTTCCCCTACCTGATGTTGTTGCTTTCTGACACTATAAGGAGTTAAACACTTTTTTTCGTTCCGTCACACTTTATAGGTCGAGCTGCACTTGTTGAATGAGCTTTCAAAGCTTTGGGGAAGAAGAAACAGGCAGCTAAGATCGGATTAGAAGCGCGCAGCCATAGAGATATAACTCGAATACTACAGTGCGTCTGAAAAGTCAAACACTGCTCTCTTGGGAAGAAGAAGAATATGCGCATTGATCTATAACTAGGACGTTTTTTTCTAATATTTTAGCTATGCATCCCTCTTTATATATTTTAGGGCACTACCTTTTCAGGTTCATTGCAATAGCTCCGCCGTGATCGGAATTTTTCACCATCATGCCACTGGGGGGATTTGAACCCACAACCTTCGGGGTCGGAGTCGAGCGACTTGCGATCGCGGCTACTACGAACTCGGACGTTATACGTCAATTGCCGCGCACCACCACTTCCATCCTTGGCGGCCAAGAAACGCTGAAAAAATGGTCTGCGCACTAATACACACATGAATACGGAGCTATAACTTAAACTTAGCAAAACATGGATTAATGTAATTGTCATCATAAATAACAATGCCAAAAGTTTTCTGCGTCTTTCTGGAAATTGGGAGAGCAACGTTGCTGCGATGTTCTTTAACTAGCATTAACATGACACTTAACTATTATATTGCTTCGTATTTCCGTATCCACTTTGTTATAAAAAATATGTACAGTCTTTGTTGGCTATTCCTAAGGGCTACATTTTTTCTAGATAACTATTATCTCATTTGGACAGTTGATCTATAACAAACTTAATTTAATTTTCTGCAATTTTTAACTTCCAAAAAGACACGTTTAAGGCCGGTTTGGGCCTCGACAATAGAACACCATAAAACATTCTGTATAAACATTTTCCCTTTGAGAACTCTGTATAAATTTTTTACCGAAGACTAGTTCGATTTTCTTCTTTACCTCAATTTCATTCCATTTTTAAGTATTTTACTGGCATCCCTGGTATCCCTGGCATCCCTTCTGATATATTCTGGGCAGTTGCCTTTCAGTTCTCATTACCAGGAACGCCTTTCTAGCATTTTTTTATCATTATGCCGCCAGGGAGGAATATTCGCAAGCAATACTAAATTACTTTTATTTTGGCAAAATTACAATTACCATTACAAAAATTAAGAAATAATTACTGCAATTACATATATTAGTAGTAGTTACATATTGTAGTAGTAATTGTAATTTTCACTGACAAGAATTACAAATTAAAATTACTTTAGGTTGAAAAAATGTAGTGAATTAAAATGACATTTTCCTAAATTCTTAAAATTACAGTAATATCGTTACTTTCAAAAATTACTAGTAATGCTTGAATATTCGAACCTGCAACCTTTTGGGCCACAGTCGGACGACTATCCAGAATGGCTACCACCGTCCCCCATTAGGTTCCTACTTCATTGTTTGTCTGATATATGGATGGGAGTAACGGATATCCTTGCCAGAGAGAGAGATCAGCAGCTCAGCTCTCCAAATGATAAGAAGCCATAAGTCATTTGGACAGCCGTGCTGAGGTCTGGGAAGTATTGTTTTCACCATCTTGTCTAGAAGATATATTGCTCCCTTAAGAGTTTATGGAGGAAAGCAAAAAGAAGCTTTTTTTGAAGTTTTGTTGATGCTGCTTTTGACGCAGATAAATATTTCGTTTTTGTTTTTGATTCGGTCTCAACAGATAAATATGCGTTCATTAAATGAGAAATTAATAGATGATGCTATATAAGTAAAGTGACTTTCTTCAATCACAAAATTAAAAGTAAGACCGGACCCGGATTGGTTCCACCTGAAACCGGACCCTGATACACCTGAAACCGGACCCGGATCCATCTGAAACCGAATCATAATATGTCATTGCGCGTCTCTCGAGAGAATTGTCAATGACGCTTTCAAGTCTTCAGCGAAATTTTATTATTGTGCATGTGGAAAACGTCAAAAATGGTATTTGATTGCAATGTTTGTCAGTTTGATCTAAATCCCGTTTTGCAAGAGACTATTTTTGACTACATCGAAAGTACCTGTGCAACCAATCTATGGTTACTAATGCAGATATCCACGTTGGTTCAACATATCCTCTAAATTAGCCATAATGATTATTCATATAACGTGTAAAATATCTACCCCCAGACAGCGTCTGCGGAAGCGAGCCATATGCATACAGGGTGTCCCAGAAATACTGTCGGAAAGTAGACAGCTATATCTCAGCTCTAAAACATCCCAGCAATAAGCAACTTGTACCGTTTAAGAGGGAAAGAGTTACAATTTTGCATGGTATTATTTAATACGGGATATTTCTTTAATATTAGAAACAAAAATGCATTCATCACTTTACACCCAAAACTGGCAATTCAAATGCCATTTTTGGTAAATTGTTTGTTTTGGGGATTTAAGTAATTTGTACCTCTTCATTGCAAAATAATTATCTCACAAATTTATTTTCTACCCCTGTAGCAGCTATAAAAAACCTCAGGGTCCCCATAAAAGAAGTCTCCAATTTTGACTATTTTCATTGTAAAATATACTACCCTTTAAAAGATGTTTTAATATGGCATATAATGTACAGAAATAAAACAATCCAGTAATGTTGTGACGCCAAAAGTTGTAACTCTTCTAGTTTCCGACAGTATTTATGGGACACCCTGTAGTCAGCGGCGTAGCTATTATACAACCTTCCAAGCTGCTGTTATAAATGTATTTTAGACCCAAACTCCCTAGGGGGTTGTGGGTGGGGCAGACTTGAAACTGCTGTTTCTCGATGCACTAAAGTGGCCATTAATTATCGAAGTCAAGTTGGAGAAACAAAACATGTCCTACCCTCTCTAGATGATATACTTCCATATGTATTTCAGAGACCTCCCAGACTACCAAGCTGTTTGCATTTTCTGCCGAGCAATTTTTGCTAATTCCACCATAATACCACATTGCTCTATTGAAATACTCGTACAACCACACAATTTAGCCAATGAACAACCTTCAACTTGTCACAATAACAACCAACTGAACCAATGTTCAGTTTAGCCAACGAGCAAGCTGTATTTCGTGACAGGTAGAAAAGTAAGCAACTGATTGGCTAATTCTCTTAAATGTGCTTTTGAGATAAGAAATAAGGAGGATTTATTTCTCTCCCATAAAACATTTTAGACATTTTAGTGCGATTAAATGCATTCATATAATTCTTGCGCTAGTGTCCCATATTAAAAGGGGGGTTAACTTAGCGGTCTAATTAAACATGATAAATAAAACTTTGACCGAGTACTTTCTAATTAAAATGCTCAATATATTATTTTTCCACAGTTACTAGGTACATTAATAATGAATATATATTTATTAAGTAACTGTTTCGAGACCGACAAAAAATCCGCTCTCCAAATGGGTCCAAAAATATGATTGTTCTAATTCTAATATTTTCCGTTGGCTGAAAAAACTTTTGAACTTATCACGAGAAAAGAAAGAGTCTCTGGGGGAAAGCTTTTTTGCCAAATTATCTGCTAGATCTAAAAGCTTTTTTGACGTTGAAATCCACTTTTTGCACCAAATAAAAATATCTTTATAAACTGTCTATACCGTCCATTCTCACATATTCTCTTAAATAAACCTGATCGAAACCCATTTTAAATCACTCATAATTAGGTGTTTACAAGTTACTTTTTAAAAAGTAACTGTTACAGTTACCAATACTTTCCAAAAACATGTAACTAGATACTTTTTCGTTACAACTCAAGAAAAAATAACTAGTTAGGTTACAGTTACAAAATCCGTTACATTCTTGCTTAATACAATGTCCATAGATGCTGTTACTTTAGTACAGGGTAATTTCAACTGAAGAGAGGGGAGAAGAGGCAATTTATATTAAGAAAAAATATGAAAAGTAACTTGTAATTAAAAATGTAACTAGTTACAGTAACGCCGTTACTTGTAACTCGTTACTTCAATACCTGCTCATAATCATATATTTTAAGCA
Source organism: Tisbe holothuriae (assembly GCA_900659605.1). Classification (NCBI taxonomy): domain Eukaryota; kingdom Metazoa; phylum Arthropoda; class Copepoda; order Harpacticoida; family Tisbidae; genus Tisbe; species Tisbe holothuriae. The sequence goes on along the minus strand of LR141379.1, from coordinate 2,702 downwards.
TAGGAATCTGTTCAAAAGGATGTTATGAATGTTTTGGCAACCAGAAAAAGATATTTTTCCTCATTTTGGATCTCATTTTACAGTGATTTGGGAGAAGCACAGTGGCATCTGTATATCAAAGTCATTGAGATCTGCCGACGCATAGCAACTGAGAGAGAGAGAGAGACAGACTGAGAGAAAGAGAGAGAGAGAGAGAGAGAGAGAGAGACCGACATTTTCACAAACCAAAAACCGAAACCGACCCCTGTGCCGTGCCCGCCTGATTGAAGCTGGTCGGCTGTTCAAAGCAAAAGGTGCCAAATATGTTTTATACCGTTTAATACCATGGCAAAAAGAATTATTCAGTTTTACTGACTCATTCACGAGAAACCGTCATTTTTCGATGTTTCAATACATATCAGCTACCCTGTATAGTATGCTCTATACTAATTCTATAAAAAGTACGTAAGAGGGCCTTAGGAATCTCTCCAATGCTTTGAATAAGCAGAATTGACACTTTTTGCTTCATATCATTTGGACAGCCGATGTATAGCCAGCGGAGTAGCTATTATACAGCCTCCCAAGCTGCTGTTATAAATGTTTTTTTAAACAAATCTCCCTAGGGAGACTTGAAACTGCTGTTTCTCGATGCACTAAAGTGGCCATAAATGAACGAAGTCAAAAACATACCCAGATGATATACTTCCATACGTATTTAATTGATTCTTAATTAAGAGACCCCCAGAAATTATAAACCATTGGGAACAGTTTGGCCAGGAACCGAGATCACAAGCAGAAATGTCAAAAAGCAGTTTGTTACAGGGTATATGCATTACCAAGCAAGATTTTTTAATGTTAGTGAGATAATTCTGCATTTGCTTAGCCAACATATCATCAATAACAATTATGCTTCAGGAAACGGGAAAGATAAGAAAGCAAACAGTTGAATATAAAAAATATGCAAGATAAACAAACAGAAGAACAATAAATCTAATTAGTGTAAATCTAATTAGTGACATTGTTATTTTATTGACAAATTCTTCCCAACGCATACTTCTTGTCGCTTCTTCACAGGACCAGGACACACCTGGAAGATAATGAGATATTGTGGTTAATATTTCATTTGCATTAATATATATATATATGAGAAAAATGCTTTTGCATCAATATATACCTTATTTTAAAAGCTTTTGAAAATGAGTTTTGCCTGAATTAAATGAAGAATTATTTTTCTTAAAATAGCAGAATCTGTTCGGGTCCAAGTACCCACATATCTTTAACACTATGGAAATATTAAGATGCGCTAATAAGGACGCCAATTTGCATCAACCCTAAGTGACTATATGAGTAATTTGGTCAAACACGTATACTCTCAAAGAGAGCACTAAGTAGTAACCTCTCTAAAATGAGTCATGCACCATTTTTCAGCTTTTGGCTGAGATATTGTTTTCTCTTTTTTTCGTGCGTAGACCATCAAAAAATGAGAGTCAATTTGTGTAAAAGCAAGTTTTTAAGGTTTAAAATAATAGTGTATTACATTTAGACTTCTGGTTACATATTAAAAAAGCAAAAAAGACTTACTTTCTAATCTCATTTAATTCTATTCTAGATCTACATCGTCTATATGACAGAAAAGAGGTAAACAGATCACTGCACAGGGACAATGAACATTTTTCATTTAATCAATCCATATTGGAGAAATAAGCTCCCCCGTTTCTTTTGCTTTGCTGCTTAGTAGCTAAACATTGAAGACCAACGTCATAGCTCAGACTTTAAAACAGAGATAAGATCCATCTTCTACTGGTAAAATACCATAATTTGTGTTGCCTTTACGTGCTTTCAGTTCCATAATTTCAGTTCTTTGCCTTTCTGCCACTGACTCCATGTAACGATTGAATGACACGAAAGGCGGCCAAGGAAAGTATTTCATTGGCAACCAGTCAACCACGGCTTCAGTAATAGTAGCGCTAGCAGCAGCAGCACAAGATTTTGTAGGAGGAGCTTGCAACTAAGGACAGAAAAGAATGTTTTCCTTGTGCACTTTTGCACCAGCAGCTGCTGTGCAAGCGCAGGCGGAGCCAAGGAAGTTAGCTGCAATTGCAATGGCTGCTGCAGTAGCAGTCAAGGGTTAGATAACTTTTTACTACTTCTTCAGTTATAATGTGGGTGCGCACCGTTAATATGCTGCTGCCCCCCCTCTCTCGCGCTGGGGCGCGCTCTATGTGTCGTTCTGTGGGTCGCTGGCGCGCTCTGGCTCTCTGGGTGTG
>LR141378.1:0-12821 GCA_900659605.1 Tisbe holothuriae | reverse complement strand
GACACCAGAGGAAGTTAAGGCCAGCCTCTCAGCCTGGCTGGCCCGCAGATTCCAATCTTGTGTTATTAATTTATGGCCAAGAGATGCGTGAACTCAGGCACCAAATTGCAAAGGGCCTTCTAGAAGGCCCACAGGCCACAGTGGATTGATACTATTTTTAACTAAACATATATGAATGAGAGATAGAGAAGGCACATTTTGATGAGACACTAACTAAGTAATTACTATTGAAATGTATGACTGTGCTCTCCACCACGACTGACGGAAAAGGTGCGCTTGGCTCAGTGAGCTCGGTACGTTCAATGAGCTCCGCAATGCGCGGATCCCCCCCTGGCAAATTTTTATTGACCCCCCTGGGATTTTCGACAATTTTTGACCCCCTGCCCTTCAATTTTTTTTGGCAGTTTACTAAGTAAAGCGGAACTTTTTGACCTAAAATCACGCAACCTCCCCTAAAAAAGTAGTGCCAATTTTGAATTTTTTTTGACCAAATCCCAGTTTGCTCTGAAACGCCCAAAAATGCAATAAAAAGGGTCAAAAATTTGGGGGTGGGGGTACCCCCCCCCCTATTTTTTTCAGATTTTGGGGAACCCCCCTAGATTTTTCATTTTTCAGGGACCCCCCTGGATTCTCGACCATTTCCATGTATTTAGGTAACGTAAATGTAATGAAATGATCTATGAGGGTAACTTATGTTTGTATCCAGAGATATTGGCCAAGGTGCTTGAAGTGTCATCTATTAGTTGTAAAATGCCCTAACAAAACATTATCTGCTCATTCATTAACGATTATTGCATATTATGCCTCACTAATTTTAGCTATATAAAGAGTGTATTGCTGAGGTCTATTCCTCCGCAGATTAGATTAAAAATAATAATACCGGTAATCGGATTGGCATTACAAAAAAATAAACACCCCCACACCCTAGCAAAGAATGGCAGGCGGCTGTACACGTGTGTGAAGCATCACAGTGGTTTTTTCCATTTTCCACACAATATCTAGTCTTATTAATCCACTGTGCCTTTTAGGTATATAACCCCAAAACTCCCATGTAGCCAATTCAGTATAAGCCGTAATGTCTTCTCGGCTGTTTCAACTTGTCCTCTTTTTGGGTCTGGCTCTGATGACTAAAGGAGCTTTTGTGGAACACGAGGGACGGGAATACCATGTAATGGACCCTGTGTCAGATCCAATGAAGGTATAAAGTACAACTTTTTTAATTCCCAGATTGCCCCTGGCCTGTTTGCACAAATTTGTGGCTTTTGGTTTATTCCAAGTAAGGACGTGCGAAAACCGAAAACCGAAAACCGACTTTCGGTTTATTTATAAACCGAAACCAAAACCGACTTCGGTTTGCAAAAAGTAGGTTTTTGAGGTCCTGTCGGTTTTCTGAAAAGTGGAGTTTTACCTTAAGAACTTAGTTAAAAGTACATAATTTTATCACCACATTTAAGAAGTACATACAGTATGGAGAAGAGCTGCAAGTTAGAATGTAAATTTAATCTTTGCTATATCTCTCAATATTTTTATGCATTAGCCGGCCCCATCATTGTACAACGTTTACTACATAGGGTAAACACCGAAAACCGAACCGAAAACCGAAAACCGACTGTCGGTTTATTTAAAAACCGAAACCGACCTTGGTTTGTAGTTTACAAACCGCACGTGCTTAATTCCAAGGTACTACCCTTTCGGGCTCATCCACCAGCTTTGCCTTATGGTTTCTCCTCTATTATGGACAGTGTCCCCCTTTCACCCCTGTGAGGTGGGGGAACTCCTGCACAGAGGCATTTATATTAACTTATATATAGTACTTTGACTTTAACTGCACCACCTGTATTACTTAGGCTGGTGTGTCAGCTTTTTGGAGTCCATCCACCAAGGCCAGGAATCGAATCCTGATCCAGGGACCCCCTAGGATAGAAGTTTTGTATGCTAACCATTCCGCCAAAAGGTGGCGCTCTCCCAAGGCATAATTTCCCAAAGTGCAATTGTATGCCTATGTCACAACATGCTGCAAGAGCAGAGACTAAAACCAAGAGAAAATGCTTGTCTGTGTGCTCTATTCCAATGTCTATTCTCTCTATTATAGGATGCTGATCATTGCAGTTCTGTTGAAGGAACGGTCTACAACTTTGACGACGATCAATCTGAAGAGATTGGGAAAAAGCTCAAAAAGGAGATTGGAGTAGAGGTACATGGGAGTAAAATTTAAATGATTACCTATCTAGTGTTTAACACAATTCAATATTTAAGCTTTTCTGGACTTCTGCCCGAAATTCTCACAGCGCTAAAGGCCCGAGAATCTGGCGCTTCCCAAATGGAAAGATTGTTCAAGGAGTGTCACCCGCAAGGCATAACCAATACAAGCATCTTTGCTTGGCTAGGGATTTTCGTCCCAAGGAAGTAGAAGTCTTTGAGGCCCTGAATTGTGACACAACATTGCCAGGTATCAAATCTGTCAACTTATAATGACATTACAACAAGTCTACAGGGTGTCCCATAAATACTGTCGGAAAGTAAACAGCTATATCTCAGCTCTAAGACATCACAGCAATAAGCTACTGGTACCATTTAAGAGAGGAAGAGTTACAATTTTGTATGGTAAAATCTAATACAGGATGTTTTGTAATATATGGAACAAAAATGAATCAAGAAAAACAGCAACTTTTGAACCCAAACTGTTAATTCAAATGGCACTTTTGGTAAAATGTTTGTTTTATGGATTTAACTATATTTTTACCACTTTATGGCAATATAAATATCTCATAAATTAATTTTCTACTCCTGTAGCAGCTATACAGAGCCTCAGGGTCCCATACAACAAGTGTCCAACTTTGGCCATTTTCATTGTAAAATTTAGTTACTTTTAAAAGATACAATAATATGGCATATAATTGTAAGAATTGAAACAATCAAATTGTGCTAGCAAAAATTGTAACTCTTTCTCTCTTAAATGCTACCAATAGCTTTTTGGTGAAAAAACATAGGGCTGATATATAGCTTTTTAGTTTCCGACATTATTTATGGGACACCCTGTACAAATGATGTTGCAGTTATATGCAAGGCCCCTGGCCCCCCATCATGGACTGCGTGGAATGAATGTGTGGCAGTCCCTGATCGATCCCTAACATGTGGATTCAGTCATGCGAGAGAGAGGGAATGCAGGGCGGACTTTGGAGGAGGAGAAGTTGTTGATGTTGGAGAATGTTCCGGGTTGCATTATGATATCTGCCTGACCGGTAAGGCAAAGTTAGTGACAGAAGCCGGTTTCCGGTTAACTTTTTTGTACACATTGCCACACATTGGCAATTTGTTTAGCAGCTTTTTATGGCGCATTTAAAAAATCGCAAGCACTGGGGCCGCGAATCAACCTCCAGCCCCCTTGCATGGGAGTCTTGCACGCTAACCATTCCGCCACGGGTTTTTGCCTTCTCCATAGTGTTAGTCAGGGTCCTGAAAACAGTTCATAATAATATTCTAATGATCACCCCCACATTGTATTCTAGAATCAACCCTGAGTTTTGATGCTGATACAGTGCTTTTGGTAAGTACACCTCCTAATATGGCCACCTATATATATTTTTTGATTCCATGACACTAGATGGCACCATGGGTTTTCCCTCTCATGTCTTCTCTTAGAACTCTGTTTTGGACTACCTTTAAGTTTTTTTTGTTTTTTCTTTAATTTGTGGAAAGTTGAAGGTGTTAGGCTGCCTTTGAGTTTTTATAATCATATTTGAGTGATCTTTTTAATATCACATTTTTATGAGAATACATTTGTGAGTGGCATTACCGCTAGCACCATCTATGGACAAAAATACTAATTATTCAAAATTGTGTGACAAGGTTGCCCTATACTTATACTTTAATAAATCAATTTTTCTTTAGACTGGCCATTGCAATGGTCCCTGTGGTGCTCTCAAGTTTCATTTCACAACAAACTCAAACTCTGCGTGGGGAAATTGGGATATATTCCGGATCTATGACGGTAATTCTATGTATGCCACGGTACAGTATATGCATTTTAAGTTAACGTTGCAATTTTGCAGTTTTTAGGTCAAAAATAGGTGTTTCTAAGGCAAAACAGGGCATACCTGTTATTTTTGTGAATACAAACTGTTTATAATTTCATTTTATGATATTTTTACTCCAATTGATGAACTTCCAGCCTATTTTGTTGATTTATGTATCATTTTAAGGTACAAAATTGACAATTATGGGTAAATACGGGGTCAAGTACAACCAAAATTATGCAACTTTCATATAGTACAAAATTTGACTCTAAAACATATTCCATTGGAAATATTACCCCAAAATTAGCTGGAAAAAGTTTTGAAATTTTGAAAAAGCGTCCATTTATGGCTGTTTTATGGCGTTTTTCATCATTTTGCAAAAATAGTGCTCATTTAAAATGCTATTACAGTGGTATGCCCATTCGCTGAATTTAAAAAATAATGTTTGTATGAATTGTTTAGTTAACTTGCTAGTTAGTTTATGTATTTGTAAGAACTTTGCTAACATTTAACTACAAAAAAATACCATAAAGGCCCTGCAGAGTGGCATATTTTTCGTAAAATTTTTAAAAAATGCCATAAGTCAGCCATTATCGATAATAAGTAAATAGTGCCAAACTGATTAATAGACTCCTATATAATACTTGAAAAAAGTACTTCAAAATTTCTTGACATATCTTGCACCTTATATAGGTACTAGTTGAGTTCAGACACTAAAATATAGACTAAAAAGCGTCTTTTTTATATAGAAAAGGGGTCAAGTTTTACTATTAAAGCAAAACCGACTGTAGGTCAAAACCGACTTTTTCAAAACCGACGCCGGTTTCGGTCTTGGTTTTCTAGAAAACAGAACCGAAAAGTTGGTTTTCGGTTTTCGCACAGCCTTAGTTATTGGTCATTTTGCATATTTGCAGGCTTTTCCATGTATTACGCCGACAGTTTGATCTATAATGACTATGTCTACGACTTCACCCCCACTTCGGGCGCGGACACTTTCTTCATGAACTTCATTGACGATGCCAGCTACCCAGATGACTTTGTGATCACATTTCTCAGCGACTTGGGTGATAATGTGGAATCTCTGACATGTGAATAAAAGAGCATTTATTGAGAATAAAGAAGGGAATAAGGAAGGAGTAACTCGTCTTTTCATTTGGTTCAATAACTCGATCAGAAGGAAAAATAATAGACACCACATAGCTAAAGAAAATTAAGACAGTACAATTAAGCATTTATATGTGTAATATACCGTTAAATGAATGTTCTAGTAGCTTGAATCAATCGGTCTAGAGCTGGGACTTTTAACGACAAACATCAAACACTTGTACAAAAAGGGCCTATTACTAGCAAAATGTATAAATCTAGTGATACAATAACCAAAATTATGAAGAGCAGCATGCATAATAATCGACAAAGTACATTATATCATAGTTATGAATTATGATTGTTGTCATGAACAGTAAATAGATCAAATGTGATTCTTCTTTGAGATGGTAAAAACTAGTACTTGAATAACACATAATATAATAATAGTTAAATATTAATTAATAATCATGCATAATTCATATGTCTGAAGCTAAAGCCTAAATGAATAACATATGTGAACTAGATGCTAATATTTACATAAATGAACAAATTATCGGTAGGCAGCACAGCACATAAGTTCACATTGATATTGGCTTTGATATGTAAAGTACGTGAGCAACCACTTATTCAGTTTAAAGCAATGGCTTGTTGGGTGTTGCAACTTGTCCTCTTATTGGGACTCGTTCTGACATCCAATGGTGCATTAGTTCTGGAAGGCAATGCAGATTATTACCATGTGTTAGACCCAGTGTCGGCTCCAATGAAAGTAAGATTGCAAACGAAATTTTTTCAAGATATATCAAACTAAATTGTTTGTCACCTAAAGAGAGAAAAATGTGACACATATTGGCAGAGAGGAATTAGGAAATATATCTCAATAGAATATGAAGGATGACAAATAGTGCAGAACAGTTACTATTCTGACTTGTAATATGACAGAAAGCATTAGATTGCAATATATACAGAGCAATTGTTCACTTCTCCCTCTCCAGCACTCTCTCGCTAGTATGAACTAACCCATGAAATTTGAGACTAAAGACTAACCACCATATGTTATTAGATATCATTAGCAGGAATGACTTCTGAAGCCGGTTTCCGTTTAACTTTTTTCGTGCTAATCCGCCCGTTAATCGTGTTTTAAATCGTGTTTGTGTAGTAGTATTTTTTGTTATCTCGAAATCGCATTTCAGCGAAATTAGGGAAAACCAAGCGTCCTATAACTAATGTTATAGGACGCTTGGGGAGAACGGAAACCGGCTTTTGCTCTTATTACATCCAATTTCATTGATTTTAGGACAATGACTATTGCACCTCCCTTGGAGGAAAAATCTACAACTTTGATGAAGATGACTCACAGGAGATTTCAAGGAAGCTTAAAAGGAAGCTTGGAGTCAAGGTAAAAGAGCAGATATTCATAAGTTCATAACTCAGCCAATAACTTATTTTGGCTCATCTAGGCAGTTCTCTATATAGTATTTGTTCTAAGGACGTGCAAAAACCGAAAACCGAAAACCGGAAGTCGGTTTATTGAAAAACCGAAACCGAAACCGACGTCGGTTTGCAAAAAGTCGGTTTTTGACCAAATGTCGGTTTTCTAGAAAGTGGAGTTTTCGAACATTTAACATTTTACCGAAATCAAAGGTACACTAATTACTTGAATGTACTAACACCTAAGCTACCACCATAATTTTGGGCATCTTTAATTGATAAAATGCAAGGTTTATTATAGCCTTGATAAAATGTAAAATAATAAAGAAATCAATGTCTTGGGTATAACTATAAATGATTTATATTAACTTAAACATTGCTACATACAAGGCAAAAACCGAACACCGGAAACCGAAAACCGAAAACCGAAACCGACCTCGGTTTGTATTTTAAAAACCGCACATGTTTAATTTGTTCATTTGGTCCTCTAAACTGTTGTTTAGTCAGACTACCAGCCACTCAATTTTTGTAATGTATGGCTTGTTTCCAGCTTTCCTGGACGACTGCCCGCCATGATCCCCTCACTAAAGGAACGGGAGTCTGGCGATTCCCTGATGGAAAGAAGGTTCGAGGAGTGTCACCCTCAAATCATGACCAATATGAGCATCTCTGTTTGGCCAAGGATCTTCGCTACAAGTTCCCTGTCTTTGTGGCCAGGGAATGTGATGGCTTATTGCCAGGTAGTATCATGAAGACCCTATGATAATATTATTATTATTTGGCCAGCACCAGGATTATGCACTTTATAAGTCTCTTAGCTCAACTCTTTATTCGGTACACAAACTTTTACTTTTGTGTAATACAACTTACAATGCAATGTAAGCTGGTCTACGCTATATAATAATAGCACTTTTGCTGTTCTGGATGTCACATGTAAAAGATAATGAACTATGTCTTGTAGCCCTCAGTTTTAAGATTTAGAAACATTATTTAATGGAGCAATAACCAGTTTTAGTATTATTTTTTTCCATGTTCCAGTGACCTGCAAGGTGCCAATAATAGCCATGTGGGGTGAGTGGTCCGAGTGCGCAGCAGATGAGCGAGCTGATCTCTGTGGTGTCCAAACTGCTCGAAGCAGACAATGCAGAGAGGGGAGCAATGTAGTCAATGCTACACTTTGTACAGGAGAGGAATATGATCTGTGCCTCATTGGTACGTATCCGTATTAGGCATAGCTGCAGGGTTGTCTCAAAAACTAGTTTAAAATTTGTTACCATTGACACTAACAGCTCTCATTATGATTCGTAGACAGTTTCTAAAGATATGAATCAAGCAAGTCTTCTGAGAAAGGAATTAAAGTTATATTTCGATCATTGATTTTAATTAATTTTGTTTCTCCTCTAGATTCTCAATTGTCTTGGGACAGCACAGACACATATCTGGTATGCTTTTTTATGTTTGGCTAATAGTGGTTGGTAATATGGGACAGAAGTATATATTAAGATTTCATCTTTTTCACGAGAAATTGAAAGCCTCAGAACCATGCGTGTGTTTAACATGCTTAGGGGTGTCTTACAATTCCATGCTCAGAACCTACTATACTAATAATGAACCTACTATACAAGAGAGGATTCGAAGGATCGCTGACGAAAAGTGCCAGGACAGGTTTTGTGACTGGGACACCTTCTTTCCGTCCCCTGAGCTTAAATGAAGAGAAAGATCACTACAGAAAGCCCATTGAGAAACTCGAGAAACGCACGGTAGGGGCAGTTAATAAGCCAAAATTTCACATTTGGCTTGGAGTAGCAAATCCGGAAATGGTTCTTCCCGCGCTCTCTTTTTGGTCTTTGCCGCGCCCTCGTCATCTGTCCACGGCAAAAAAGTCACCTGTAGTCGTGCTCATCCTCTCTTGTATAGTAGGTTCATGAGTTGAGCCTTATCAGCTATCATGAATAAACAAAAAGGAAGTGAGTGACTCTCGGCTATTTTAAAATTACTTCTTTTAATCAGCGTAAACACACCCATGGCGACCAAGGACTTTTGGAGTACTGACTCCAAATACAAAAGGGGCAAATTTCTCGGAAAGGGCGGCTTCGGTAAAGTATTCCAGTACATAAAAGAAATTAGTTCACAAGATGGACCCCCAGAAGTGGCAGTAAAGATTAATCTAAACACTGAAACTGTGGAAAAATCTTTTTACCGAGAAGTGCAAACCAAAGCGCTGGATACACATCCACATCTTGTTCATATTTTCGGCTGGTTTGAATTGTCCGGAGTTGCAATGGACGTCACCGCATTTGCTATGGAACTGTGCGATGGCACCTTGGCAACGCTGTGGAAGCGACATAACAGTCGATTGGTTGATATTGCGAGTGTATTAGAGCAAGTCGCAAGCGGGTTGAAATTCCTCCATGAACACCAGACCGTTCACAGGGATCTGAAGCACAATAACGTTCTCTACCAAATTAAACGATCTCGAAAAGAAGGAGAAGTAAGAAGCGAATGAAAACTAGAACTGTGATTAATCCAAGGCTCTCTTGCAGGACCTATTCCTGTTGATCAACTAGAAGTATGGGATGTCACTCTTAAGATCTCCGACTTTGGCTTAGCACGCCACATGCTCAAGGAGAAGGATAATACGCTGACGCAACGGGTCGGGACATGGGCATACCTTCCACCCGAGGCGAGCAAGGGAAAGCTCACAACGCAAGTGGATATTTACTCTGTCGGGGTGCTGGCCTTATGGCTACACACGTCGCAGTATGACGAAAGATCGGGAGGTCCGGTAGAAGGTATTTTGAATGACAATTACACCTTAATATCATATCACTATTCTACTGTAAGTATATTATATTATATTATATTATAGATGACTTACGTCAGCTGATTAATAAGCACATACTGAATGACGAAATGAAAAAGTTGGCCTTTGATATGACGTCAGAAATTCCTGAAGACAGACCTCCAGCTTCCAAGATACTCCACAGCATAATAAGTAAGTTCAAAAGCACAAAAATAATTAGTTCAGCAGCCGCACCATCCTTACTTTTCAGGTCTTAGCAGAAAATATGAACTTGGTCCAGAATTATCGCAGAAGAAGTTCCGCGACCAGGGATCAAACACTTTCGAAACGGATGCTTTTCATAGGGAGGAAGTGCGCAATAGATATGCAGATGTGTCCGCGGTAGAAAGCCGCTACAAACGCCTGCTGGAGGAGATGGAACACGACGCGGAGACAAAGCTTCTTCAAACGAAAGAAAAGCTTTTAGATTTGGAAAAGATTAATGTCGACATAAAGAAGAAAAATATGGAGCAAAGTCGTCGCATCGCCGCTTTAGAATCCGAACTTTTCCGAACTCAACGGCAACGAGACTTTGTCGAATTAAGGTTCTCTGGCAACGCTATGAAAGAAGAGAATAAGTAATTAGCGTATGTATTCATGCTCCAAAATATATGTAAAACATACTTTTGCAGCTCAAGCCAGAGCGAGGTTTACAAGTGGACTGAATGTACCCAAGACGATGATGGATTTATGGCAGAATGCGCCAGTCGCTACAAAGGCTGTTCCTTCAAAGGAACAAGGACAAAAGTACGTGAACATGAGACTACTGCCTGTAACTGGAGATCTGTTCCTTGTAATTGGCAGTTCTGTACACACTGCAGCATTAAAGTCACCCTGTCAGAAAAGTAAGAATAATTCTAGCAATCTGTATTAATGGCCTGATACAATGTCTCCGTTTGCCAGGTTGACGTTAGTCTCCTTGCCAAAGTGTCATCACGGAGGGTGTACCAAGATCGTAGAGTTTTATTCTCTGCAACAGCATTGGGAAGAGGATCACGGTCGGATAGAGAGAGATGATGCGATCCCGATTGGTAAACATTTTTGGCATATCAACCAGATGGTTACGCTGAAAGATTCCTGCATGACTGTCACGAGTATACCGGACTTTGCCTGGCTCAATCCTTGGAATGTAACAAGAGACCGGCTTGTGGTAGTTTTCTGGCTAAACACAATGGCTTTACCGACGCACCTCTCCTGCTCTTTTATTGTACATGGAGTCAGGTAAGATTTAAATAGACAATACGTTGGCAACTTTACACTGTTTACAGTTATATTATTAATAAGGCTGTGCGAATACCAAATTTGTATCCGACTGTCGGATTCGGATTCGGATACCAAAAATCGTCGGATTCGGATTCGGATATCGGATTTCTACTATATATTAAACCTTGTTCAAAGTCCTAGAATTGAACAATACAGCAGCTGTGCGTGGACTGCTTATATAACAACTTCACAGTACTATACTATGCACTAAAATAAAAATTGCAAAAATCTTAATGTTTAGTTAATAATTTTAATGTCCCAGGCTTTTTAACGGAAATAGTACTAAATCAGCCAAATCCGACATTGGGTCAAATCCGACATTTTGGATTGTAAGATACAAGACAAAAAAGGAGAATATAAAATTATTTTGACGTCCACCACTTAGTCCGACTCTAAGTACATATTTAGTCCAAAATGGCAGGTAGGGCACTAGTCCGAACTAGGGTTGTCACTAGTTCGAACTACACAGTAAACCATTAGTCCGAATGTATATTCAAGTAAGTCACTAGTTCGAAATGGGGAGTATTCACTTATCCGACTAGATTATCTAGGTAAGCATAAGTCCGACAGTAGTGTAAGTGTAAGTCCAACAGCTTGGCAAGTATAAGGATAAGCCTAAGGATGACAATAGTGCATAAATAAAAGAAGTTTTCCTAACCATTCATAAATTCGGTTACATAAAACAAACAATTATTTGGTAACTTACAGGTAATATTATATATAATATGTTTAGATAATGATTATCATCCTTATAATGGGTAAGGTATTTTTACTAAAGTTTTAAATATGCAGTATTATTGCAGAGAAAGGACTTTTAATATGAAATATAGCACTGCTAAAGTCCCCTGTTAGGTCCATTGAACACCCCCAGATAGATTCGGACTAGTGAACACCCTCAAAGCATATTCGGACTAATATGATACTCCTGTTTTGCCCTAGTGAACACCCATGGCCGTGTGGACTGATTCGGCCTAATTGCATACTACTGTGTTTGGTCTAGTGAACACCCCAAGGACATTAATTTTTAGGACTAATGATGTACTACTGTGTTCGGACTAGTGCAGAATAGGCTAAATTTGAACTATATATGTACTAATGTCGGACTAAATGTGTTGCCTCGATTATTTTGTTAGGACTGGTGATTGAATCAACAAGGATGTCAGTGAAACATGTTAAACCAATACATTTTAAGGAAATTTGAAAATGATTCCTTGTTTATGGCATTAAACATACTAATGACATGGAATCATGGTCTTGGAAAAGAATCTATGTTTGAATTTTTGCCTTTTTATAATGCCTGATAACTTTTTGACAAAATATAACTGATAGTAATCAAGGATAGTGATATTTATAGGCCTTTTGTAGTCAGTTTCTTGAACATCACTCATATTATATTGAGTGATGCATGACTCCATGGTCAGTTTTGTTGAAGTTGCCCATTAACAATAATGAATATGTAAAAATTAGGGACTAAAGAATAACTGCATTCATTAAATCAAAGTCAATGATAGAAGGCACATTAATTTTGCTGATATACATAGTTTTTATTGAGCTCAAAGACATAACATTAAAAGCAAATTACATGGGCACAGGTCCACATATACATTTGAGACAATTTTTGACATGTTTATAGTTACAGTTTGCAAGAACAAACACATAACAAGTAGATTTTGCGTTTATCCATTCTTCCGTTGTACATAACTTTTAAGGTTAATGATGGTCTCAAAAGTTAATTAGTCCGCTTTTATTTCTTCCCTGGTGTTCCTGAGCTACAAAAACCAACAAAAGACAAGCAAGGCCCATCAGTCTCACTGTCTATCAGTCTATGGAATTGATATATGTCATTTTTCTTGAAATGTGTATGTTAGATAATAATCTTACTTCAGGTTCCATGGCAGTTGCTCCTGGTTCACTAAGCTCTCCAGTTCCAGCCTATTAAATAATTAATAATTAAACACATTTTATTGTACTTTGGCCTTCATCATTTAAGTATAAACATTAATAAGGCTTACCCCTGAGGGTTCTCCAGACCTTAGAACTGAATCCTAATGGAGAAATTTATATATAAATGTGCACACTATATATCTGATACAGCATTTATTCTTACCAAAGATGGATTGAATGGGTTCCCTGAAGCCATAACAATGACAGCAAGTAGAAGAACGGACAACAGAAGGCAACGCATG
>LR141377.1:0-11107 GCA_900659605.1 Tisbe holothuriae | reverse complement strand
CTAGACCTGAAATTTGATCTCCCTCTCTTCTCAACTCTATCTCAACCCAGATTTATATCCCTCTTTTTCACATAGACAATAGCTGAGCTGAGGCCCCTTTTCAGCTCTTGATTCGGTCTATTATATACAAAAATACACACACTGCACAGGGAGCTTCTTAATTGAAGGCCAATTGGAAGAGTGTTGCTATCATATCTCTGACATCTACTGGTGCAAAAAAGAGAAGCTGATAAGTTGACTCTTTGGTCGGGGTATCTGTGAGAGCAATCTCAGGTATATGCCCGACTAAGCAAGCATTGTCTACTGCTACAATAGACTGTGTCAGTAACGTTTAGTCGGGTTGAAGAGTAATGCACGGTAGCACAGAAGAATGAGCAATAAGCGGATAAGATTTGAGAACCTCAATGGCACGAAACAACACGGACAGAGGGACTCAACTAATCTCTCTTTTCTCGGGGCAAAACAAGTCTTTTTATATTGATGTAATTAAGCATAAGTCTAGCGCTACAAGTATGTTTTGTGGAAATAAATTGTTTTGGCTCACGTCACATCAAATGAGGAAAACATGAGTGGTTTGTTTGTTATTTCTTGTACAAAAAATTGCGTTTGTTTTTCCTCCTTCATTTTGCACGATCATTTCTTCATAAACGTGCGTTTGGCGCAAGCGATTATAAACTTTCCTTGTGCATTCTAAAGATGCATTTCTCCTCTTATATGCTGTATTAAGTGTATTATGCATAAAATGAGCTTTTTGGGGCACGCGCACATATCATATATCCACATGTGTAAATACGATATCCCTTTTGACACCCTCATACAACCCTCAAAATAGCACGAATTGGGGCATAAAAAGAAGCAAACAAATGGGCTTATCAAGGGTGAATACATTGACAACATGCTCATAAATTAAGGCTATGAGTGGATAGCACACCTTGGCCTATTTATGACCCTTTAATGCAAATATTGGGGGTATCAGATGCAATGCATGACCAATCAAATGACTCATTATTCAGTGGATTTGATACTGCAAATACACACTCCATCAAATAAAGTGTTTGCAATGTTAGTCACCTCCATTTTGTTTTCATATGTCACTGTTGTAAATCCTTTCAAGACGACACAGCGGCAATCCCCATTTGGGAATTTATCCCGGACCTTTAGTCAGAGGAGATTTTGTGCCCGTGACGTTTTCCTGTCAACAGGGAAAGGAATAAAGAAAAAGTCCTTTGTAGTTTGAGACAATATAATAAAGACCCTACTACGTAATATGTGACCTTTAAGACATTGTCTTCTACATTATTTTATATGCATAAATAGGAGCTTTATAGATACCTATAGTTTGATTAAAACGGTTATAAACGGTTCAGTCGGGTAGTGAGAGTGTCACTTCTCGTAACTAAAAAGCAGTTTGAAATTCTCTCGACGCACTTACTCTTCTTCTTTGCAAAGGATTCTTTATTCCCTGCAAAAACTTTTCTTTTCAAATGCGGGGAAGAGAGAAAGAGAGAATGGAGAGAGAGGAAAGTTTTCCATATTTTTCTTCCTAGGCCTTAAATCCCTCCTCCTCTCCGCCTACAGAGTCTGGTGGATCCTTTTTTAAACTCAAACACAGCAGCCCGTTTTTATTACAAGGATGAGTTGGTCTTGCTGTAATATCTCCTCTCAAGATCAAGGTTGAGCAATTACCGGACTGCGGTGGACACGGAAGTGAGGTTGTCTCAATAAGGGATGCCAGTTTAACGAAATTTCCTATTCATCATTCAATAACTATGTCAATAATAGCTCATTGTAAGGCTTGAGAGTGCTCGTATATTCTATCAAAATGTCCTGTGAGAGAGTCACTCTTTTTTATAGGCTCTCTCTTTTAGCAATGTGGCTGAGCAAACATTTTATACAATATTACATCTAATAATGGCAACCCTATCCTACCATCACACAACCGTGTGTGTCACACGACAACCTGTCCCACCGCCACCAAACACACTCCTCAGCCTTTTTATATTATGACCTCACATCCTTCAAGGCCACTCCTCCTCTTGTCTTGATCCCTCTGCGGCCTTTTTGGCCTTTGTCGAAGAAAAAAGGACAAGGCCAGATTTCGTGACATTCCGAACGCGAAAATTAATCGGACGGAGATTATCTTGATGGGACATCTTCTTGTTAAAACGACATTCCCGACTCGACTTCATTTAATGTTAATGGATATCTGGTCGGGCGCTGTGAGCAGAGCGGAAGCAAGCTCCTTTATTTGCAGACATGTCGTCTTTATATTCGGGATTTGTTGACCTCTGCGGATTGAAATTGGACTGGGATACATGTGCACAGTGGTCATGGAAGAATAGAGGTTTACTATATAATGCTAACCCCACTGTGCGTGTATGAAACGTCCTCAATTCCACTATTGCGCGTAGACAGTTTTTTCTCCTCTCAGACCGTATTTGGCATATGGGTCAAAGGGATTTTTCTTTCCTTTCAATGAGAGCCGAAAGGAAAACCTTTTCTGTTCGGTCATGCCAAATATTGTTTGTGCCAAATGCGACTGAGAAGAAAGGAGCTTTAAATCCAGCTGATTTTGGTCAAATCGTTTTAAAGAGCTCTGATTGCCACTGACATGAACGTCTATTAAAGAGTCAGATGAAATTATGTGCATTGTGCAACCATCAATAAGGTCATATCTGGGGCAAAACCATTGAACAAAAGCCATGCAATAAAAGATAAATACGTCATATATTTAACTTTTTGCAAGAAGAGCATCGCTTGCACCATGGAACATTCATTTTTATTGCAATGACCAAAATGCACTAAGCCTTCAGTTTATGCCCTTCTGAGAAACTATATTTCAGGAGATGCATTTAATACCAGCAGCAGCTGTCTAGACAAAAGTGTAATCAAGCTAAGAGAAAAAAGTATTAATTGTACGGTTGTCTTCCTTTAAAGCTCTTTAGTCAAGTAATGCAGGGCATTTCTCAATCTTGTCAGGGAGCCTTCTTGAGCAAAGAACAGAGAGAGAGAGTGAGTGAGAGAGAGAGAGAGAGAGAGAGAGAGAGAGAGAGAAGAGAGTCAACAAAGAGACAAAGTGTGAAAAACTTCAAGTAGGATATATCCTAGTTGACACCTCATACATCTCTTCTTCCTCTGACTCAGGATGTATTGCACTGCAGTAGGAGACCTGCTTAGTCTAACTGCACTTTATGCACTATACTTTAAACATTCATATAAAAGCAAATACAGCTTATATTTATGTTCCTGTGACATGGAAAAAGTAAATTGTATGTTGTTAAATAGATTAAAAAGCTGCACATGTAGTTTGGCTGGGCATAGCTTTAACTTCATCAGTGCCTTTGTTGCAAAACTCCAAGGCCCATTTTTATTTATGTGAAAGTTGTCTTAAAAATCCCCTGTGGATTTACGCGCAAACTTTTCTGAATATCCTTCTCTCTGGCTCTAATTTGGACACCTTTTCCATAGACTGTTATTATCCCATTTATCTCAAATGAAAGGAGAGAAAATGGGTTAAAAGAGAGCGACAAATTTGTCTCGGTCAAAATTGAGTCATTGTGAGGTTCGGTCATTTTCTGACAATTTGATATTTTCTCCAATTTTCTACAAAGAGTTTTAATGACCGCCCACTGAGAATAGACAAATTAAAGGACTCCTATATATGATGTAATTACTCTTTTAATATATTTTACTGGTGATCCCTTATTGTATATTTTTGGGCACTATATTTCGGTTCATTCATCAGTACGCCGTAATCGCAATTTTCATCATCATGTCGCTGGGGGGGAATCGAACTAGTAACTTGCGACCACTGCTACCACTTCTCCCTTGTAATTACTTAATTAACCCATTTTGTATATTTTCATAGTTACTAAAGCGGTATTAGTTTGTATATTTTCGGCCAAAATAGTTGTTGTTCCTTTTTCTCCATCTCTATCTCATCTGCATTCCTGACCTCCCAAAATATCTTATTACCCCGAAAATAAAAGCTCAGCCGTCCGCTCAGCCACATTAAAACCTTCCACCCAAATCTGATTGAGCTATGAAAAAAGTGTTTGGTGGCTTCTGCTTCTGCTGCAGCTAACAAGCTGTTTTCATCAGGCTGATTAAGGAGAAGATCCAAAGCTTTAGGGTCAACAGTTAGTTAGGAATATGATAATTCATAAAAAGCTTAAACAGCACAAAATGAAATATACGTTGGCTTATATATTATTCAAACCAGAGTACATGGTGCATACGTTTTAAAGGTTATTATTAAGCTTAAACCCTTTGAGTTTTGACCTTGTGGCAAATGTCATCCCTGCCTGATCGGTCATTTACTCTCCGGCTTTGAGGCTTTTTGACCCCTTTTGCACAAACGCTTTTGTGGCAATATCATCATTTTCTACTTCTACCTCTTTATAAGGCATTCATTCCCGCTTTGTTTTTGTTTTTGGTGTGGACGACGACAAAAGTCGATCAGCTCGTTTGAGGTTTTGCCGAAAGGAATGATTATAGTTGGGCAGGATTGAAAAAAAAACGTATCGAGGCATCACTGTGGAAAAATGGTAACAAAACCTGACGAAAATGATGCACAATATATGCATACAAAACGTTATACGTCCATTTAAAGCGTTTATATCGTTGGCAAATGTTTAAATGGCATTTTCATGATGCAACATAACTAATTTTATTATCGTGATGTTGTTGCATCCAAGTCGTGATATGTTTTATTGCACTTTTATGTTGCCAAAAGCACATTTCAATTGTAACTGTATCTATAATAAGTAAGTTGTCAGAAAAGGTATCAAAACCGCATTCAGACGGTCGACAAAAAGAAGAAAAGGATAGAAAATTACCCCGTGTTTATCGCGTCAGACAAGAAAAGGTTCTTCTGGTTTCAGGGTTTCTAAAACAATTATATAAAGCTCATTTATGCGCATTGGAAGCTGAATAATGCGCTATAAATGTTCTTCTGGTTTTCAGGGTTTCTAAAACAATTATAAAGCCCTTTTATGCGCATTGGAAGCTAAGTCTTATGCTGTAAATTGTTTTAGAAGTCGGACTCCACCGCAGAAACCAAAATAAAGTGGACCTGGCGGTTTTGCACTCTCGGAAATATGATGAATTCATTTTCTTCTGGCAGGAATTAAACGAATATAATAATATTATCAAGAGCTTGTACAGAATGCTTAATTCAATCGCTTGGAAGGCAACAAAAACGTTTTGGCGAGTGTTTCGCACCCTGGAGAGCTCGATGAGAAGTGGCATTTTTCTTGCACGAAACGGCGGGGGTGACTTGTTAAAACCCGACAAGAAAGTGAGTTTAGTCAAGTCCTTCAAGACCATTATACGTATTACATAGAATAGTATATAGCATGTAGCCCTTCCATGTAGCTATAATAGTATATAGCTTGAGACATGGGAGAGGCAAATAAAAAAAAATAATGTTTGCCTAATTGCATCTGCCAAACCACTGTGTCATGATCATTATACTGGCTATTAAAAAGCAAGTCAGACTTAAATTGCAAGGTCATAACCAATGTATGTTAACAGTAACACTAATCGTCTGGTCGGGATCTACTTGCCCATCCTCCTCCCATGAATTCATGTCCATGGAATGGAAATCTTATTGATTTATATTGACGTCTGCATCTGTAATCTATGGTTTCTCCACTTATTCTACAACCCGCGAAATTCCTTGTTAAATTGTTAGTCAAAAATCTGAGGGAGGAGGAGGAGGAAGTCACACGCGGTGCTTGCATAATTCACTTAAGATATTGTAAGCATTAAACTGACAAGTGTTAATGCACATGGGACTGATACATAACAGAGTATAATTAAAATTCGCATTGTAATTGATTTTAAACAAATAAATGCTATTCAGGACTTCAAATAGTTTAACACTGACTGACTGCTTGTCTGTTTAAGGTTAACAATTTTTACGGCTAACCCCGTAAACAATTCGCCACACACACTAGGTCACTTTTTACACAACTTTACGCACCTTGTACCAAATATTTGAGCGTTGTAACACCCCCCAGGTGGGGATGCTTTATTATCATAATTCTGACTGACGTTTAACCGGTATAAAATTAACCGTGTTTTATGTACTGTACCTCTTGAATGATGTACATTTTTATTTGCACCGATAACACAATGCTTTGGAATGTGTAGAAAATCACAGTAGTTTGAATTTCTGTACAATTTAATATATCATAAAAGTTTGATTTGTCTACTTCCCAGTTATTTTAATATTTTAGCGCCGTATTTTGCATACATTTGCCAGGTGTAAGAGTATTATTCAAACATGCAAGAGTATTTTATAAATTGTTTGATAAATTCCATAGTGCTTTGTATGTCCACGATGTCTTTGTTCAAATCCACTGTTTGTATTTGCAGACAAACACTCCTCCTTGCATTTTTGCACCTTCTTTTGAGGCTTTGAAAAGAGCTTAAAATGTGTGTCAGCAAAGGATGTTTACTCTGGATTTAAGGCTATTTTAAGTAACTCTCGGCGAGTGCAATGCGGCAAAATCGTTTATACACATTCGAAATGTCTTTTGTATACACTTACACCGCTGGGGGAAGTGTCTTTTTAAGTGAATGAAGAGGTAGCATTTTGTAACCCTTTTATTGCACGCAGTGAGCACACGCTTTGGCAAGTGTAGCGCATAAACACATTGATTTAGAATACAGAGAAAGTCATTTTGAAGAAGAAAAAACTTAAATGGATGCATATGAAGCGTATTAGGCTATTTAAAAGTATCTTAACTAACAATATACATAATGTCAATGCAGAAATAGCAATTAACTTTCTGAATATATGTATAAAATGTATGTTTAGCACTGCGTATCTACACATTACCATAACTCCAGTGTTCACAGTTTACATTTTAAAGGTATGGGGGACGCTGCTCAATATTATTTCTTGGCAATAGCAGATGGAAGAAGAAGAAAAAGAAAGAGACTCTTTTTTCTGAAATGTAGGCCACGCATGCGGAAATGTCACATTACAAATTGCCAAAAAGTGAAGGAACTTTAAAGGAATTGATTTAATGACATAATGAAAATACATTGATTTTTTAATCATAAAGGTACAAAAGTAGGGGACTTTCTACTTAGAAAGTATGGAAAGTTAGTACATTCTAGCTTCCTACAATTACTTAGAGTGCGGACAGGGGCCGCTATTTATTATTCAACCTCTTACTTTTCGGGTGATTACTGAGTATTCTCCTTTTCTGAGTCAGCCTGAGTCACGTTTGCAACAGCATGCATGCAGCAGAGGCTTCCAGCGGCAGAAGCAAACTACAGAGTAGAAGGAAAAAGCAGATGATTCTGGTCAGTTATCCATTGATTTTTACCGCCATATTTTTGTATGATTCTGCGGTTTTCCCAGAACATGTTCATATCAAATGAAAAGGAGTTAATATTGGAACTAGCAAACATGAATTTACTGTTTTTCTGATTTAAATGCTTAAAACCAGCATGTTATTTTATGATATGTGTATAGGTTTTCTGAAACAGATATTGTTTCCTTCTGCTCTGTAGTCTTTTCTTAATCTGCCTTCCATTCTTTTTCTTAGCTCAACCGACGCGGCGGCCTCACGCAACAACTGAACAAGATAAAAAATCATCAAACATACACATTACACATAAATAGTATGCATATTTTTTAATTAATTTTAATGCACTGTGCAGCGCAGTTTCAACATATAAAGAGCATGCCATTGTGGCAAGTAAACCTTTTGGCAGTATGACTGGCCACATTTTAAAGTGTTTTATCGTCGTCCCTAGGGCCGCGACCGCCGCGTGAGGATTACCATTATGATTTTTGTTTAATGCTGAAGTACTTTGTATTAAACATCTAATTAATATTTATATGCCATATACATTCTCTATTACAATAATAAGTAAAAAATACATACTACTTCCTATTATCAAAGCATATACTTGTTACTACAAGTAATCATATTTTAGGTAACATTGCTAATAATAATATTAAGTCCATATAAGGACCCTGAAAAAGGAGAGAAATGTGGCCGCGAGTCTCAGCTTTGCTGTAGAGCTTGGGAGGGATGAAACTCAGCCTGCCTGGGTAGCTTGGAGCCCTCACTCTAAGTATTGGAGTGCTGGCTAGTACATTCAAAGACGAGTATAAATTAATAAGCAAAATCTATTTGCGTACCTTTGACAATATTTAGTTAGAAGCTCCTGATCTTTCCTATATTTCTGGTATTATTAAAATATGACATTTAACTGCTGCTCACCCAACTTTTAAAAGCTTTTAAACTAATAAAATTCATTTCAACCCCTTCTTATTTTTCTTTCCACCTTTCCTGCGCGCTCCATATCGGAATATCGGACACCCTGGCTCAATTTCAAAGTTTAAACAATATTTTATACTTCCAAGAAAAATCAACTTAACCGGCATAAAACACTTCAAAGAAACAGTATCAAAATTCAATTGAAAAATAATCCTGCTGTTTAATATATTCTTGTCAGCAGGCGAAAGAGTTTCACCTGAATTAATTTGTAACATGTTTGTTGATGAAAGTTATTGGAGAGTAATTGAAAGCATGACCAAATTTGGACAGAACATTTGTTATCACGCCGAAGAGTTTCTGTAACTGGCGTATTAGCATAAAAAGCTCTGAATTTGCCAGAAAAGTGTGCTCTGCAGAATGGGCCCTAGCTCAACATTTTACAGAGCCAGAAACCCGGCTATTACATTATAAATAGCAATAATAATAATACTATATTTGGTTATCTCTGGAGAATTATCAGGGCAGCAGAGAAAACACACATATTTTAGAGAGTTTATTCCAGGGCGGGGTTTTGAATATATGGGTTTAACAGGCTCCAGAAGAGAACTAATAAGAGAGGTATTTCTCCATATTTAAAACTCATTTTAATGATGTGAATGAGAGAGAGAGAGAGAGAGAGAGAGAGAGAGAGAGGAGAGAGAGAGAGTGAGTCTATAATGAGATGAGCTTCTGGTCTTTAAAATGGAGTGAGAGAACCATATTTGTTTAATATGGAGTAGAGAATCCCATGTTTAACGGGTCGGTTGAGATGGCAATAATAATAATATGAGGATAAAAAGTTCAGTCTTCCGGGTTGATGGATTAAATAGGCAACTATTGCATGGAGCAAAATTTAAAATATAAGAATCAACATGATGTAGTTATATATTATTTTCTTTTAATAACTGCTTAGAAAATTTTAAAACTCTGGTCTGTTAAGATTTGCGTTTATTTTGCTTATTCTTTCATAAGGTTACTTATAATTTGTGTAAGTGAAGCCTTAAACTCCACCTCTATTTCGCATGCGGTTAAAACAACAAAGACATTCTTCCACGAAATTGAGTCTTCAAGCCGAGCATAGAAGAAGATATCTATATGCTAATTATCATACGTGGCTATTTTTCCAGAACCGAACGGGTTATGCGGGGGTAATTTTCGTGCTTTCATGGAACGCGTCTTAATAATGGGATAAGGGATGACATTTGGCATAATCCATTTTATTTAATCATTGTCAAAACTTAATTTGAGTCTCGTACTCACCATAATTTCCATAATTACTGTTCAATACTAACTTCAATCAATTAATAAGTCACAAGTAAAGAGAACCCTGATATTGAAATAACCCTGATCTTCTAACTCACTTGCGTGTTTGACTACAAGCACGGGAAATCATTCCCTTAGGCTGCGTCTACACGAGCCTAAAAACGGAGAAGATATTCAGAAGAGTTTCGGAAGAGTTTCCAAATATATTCTTTTGTCTTACTTCCTCCCTTTGCCAGTGTGTAAAAATTGTATCACAGGGTGGGTTCAGGCAGATTTCTTTAGTAGAATAGTAAGTATGTTTCCCTTAATCAGAACAAGTGTTGTTTCTCAAAATTCATTAGAGTAAATTTCTTGGGAAGAGAATAAAATTCGAATTATTTTCCTTGAGGAGGAAGAAAACAAGAATATTTTCCGAATATATTCCGAATATATTCTTTTATTATTCTAGTGTAGACACACCCTTAGGGTGCGTCTACACGGGCATAGAAGCGGAGAATATATTCCTCAAGCAGTACTAAAAAAAGTAGGGGTGGGGTTCGGTATACCGGTAAATCGGTAATTACCGGTATTTGAAAACCGGTAAATTACCGGTAATTGAAAAATTACCGGTATTTTTACCGAAATATGAAGGTTATATAATAAAACTATCAAAAATAGGGTTATATTGACCTAAAATGCGAATTTGAATAAGTTTCAAATTGTGTGAAATATTTAATTTAAAAGCTCTTATAAATCATATGTAGAACAATACTAATCAGTAGGAACACCCTTCCTTGCCTCTACCTCCTTCTACTAGTTGTATATTTTTGAGAAGAAAATTTTCGATTTTTTGCTCATTTACTACATAATTTTTTACCGAAAATTACCGGTAATTTACCGGTAAAATAAATTTTTACCGTTACCGATTTTTTTAGATCGGTATTACCGATCCCCACCCCTAAACGTTACACTTAAAAATGAAATACAAAAATCCTCTGATATTAAATGTGGTGTAAATATTGCTGGCTAGATGATCCCAAACATTTAGAAGAAAAGTATGATATTCCGGCAAGCAGTTTTAGCCAGTTTATATATCTTAGGATTCTTAAAAGTACAAGGATTTTTTTTATTTCAAATGGTTGGTTTTATCACTTTTATGTGTTTGGTCCAAGCTTAGATAAAATAACTTTATCTAAGGGACATGATTATCATTGACTCAAGGAGGTAGCATCAGAGGACAGAAAGATCCCCTACGTTAAGCGGCGTTCTGTCATCAGAGTTTCTCTGGCTGCATTTACTTTTCTATTGACCACTTTCAAATATTCCCGCCTGTCTTTTGCCTTAGCTGACGAAACTGCTGAGCGCTGAGACGTGTTTCGTGTCAGCTTTACAATCACAAACCTCTTTTTGACACTCGACAAAGTCTCAAACTTGTCCCTGTTCCCGATGGAGTCCCTGTACCACTCGACGAACCGGCTCCTGCAGGAGGCCCACGGCGGATACCTCAGGGCGGAGAACTCTTTAGCCAACGCAGCAGAGTTCCAGTCCAATTACAGAGAGCTGCAGAAGAGATTGGAGAC
>LR141376.1:0-12828 GCA_900659605.1 Tisbe holothuriae | reverse complement strand
CCGCAGTCACGTATCTAGAACTGGTGTAAGGGTTGACGTCCATTGTTGTTGTTGTTGTTGCTGAACTTGCTGTTGTTGCTGAACTTGTTGTTGTTGCTGCTGTTGCACCTGCTGCTGTCCGTGATGTGCGCTTACAGACGAACTGGGAGAGTTGTAGATCGTGTATGAGGTGTATCTGGATGGCTCAGCCGCCATGGTGACTGCTGACGAACCGTATCGGCCAATCAGATAGGCGGCGGATGAAGCCGGGTTGACATTGGCCGACTCTACAGCTGCCGCAGCCGCTGCAGCGCGGAGACTGCTTGTGTAGGCCTCGTAGGAGGGTGGTGCAGTTGGGTGTCGGTGCTCAGAACCGGAGGAGACTGAGTATCGATCCACGGAATCCTCCTTATTCTCCCGTCCAGTCACGTATGCTGATGAGCTACTGCGTAATGGTAGCGGGATCCTGCTGACGGACGTCCTGCTTGGCGGCCTTGGCGAGCAGCCGCTGCGCTTTTGACTGCTCTCAGAGTTGCCCTGACTGTTGAGCCCGGGGCCGACAGATGAGCTGACCGACTTGACCCCGCCGCGCTCACTGTTCAGCTTGTCTTCCGCGTCCAGAAGACTCTCTTCACTCCGGCTGCGAAATCGATCCGCAGATGATCGGTGCGAAGATTTGTCTTCAATGCCAGAGTTATCACTCTGATAACTGGACTCGGCAGCCAGCTTCAGATGATGGTTTCCAGCATGCTTTTTAGCAGCATTTTTGGATTTGGAGCTACTCCCGTTTGAGCTCGAGGATTTCTTGTTGACCAGCATCTGAAAGGCGGACGAAAGGTCATCAAGACTGATCCTCCGCGCCGACTTTCCATCTCCACTCCTGCTGGCAGACGAACCCTTGGAAGACGACGTCTTGGCAGCCTTCTCCTTGTGCCGTCCCGCACCGGCGGCCCTCCGATTCCCACTATTCCAGTCAGACCCAGATCTCGAATTACACGACTCACTACTCTCACCGCTGATTCTATGACTTAGCTGCTCTCTCTTCTCAGCAGTTTCCACATTTTTACTTTCACGAAAACTCCCTATCGACCTGGCCTGGCCAGCACTCGTGGAGAAGGATCGGAGGACGCCGCCGCCGCCGGAGGCTCCTCGCTGCTGCTGCTGGTCCGCCACCGCGTCGTAGTAGATGGACCGATCGTTGGGGCTCCGGGAAGGGCTCTTGCCAGCGGGACCGCTGCTCTCATTGACAAGACTCGACTCCTTGCTCTTACTCCTCGGAGGGGGGACCGGAGGGTTCTCAGACTCCTCCTCCTCCTCTTCCTCCTCCTCGTCGTCATCGCCGTCATCCACCTCCGTCTGAAAGAAACGCTTCCGAGCAGCTTGAACGGCAGCCTTTGCCGTCGGCCCGATTTGAATCGCGAATCGCCCTGTGATCCCACTCTTGACCTTCTCGTCCGACCCCTCGTCCTCGTCCTCAATATACTCAATGTCATGCTGTCTACCTGAGTCCTTGGTCTTGAACTCGGAGGAGAAGGAGCTGGGGAGCCTGGAGGGCATGCTGATCTTCCTGCTCACGGAGGAGGAGACCTTGACGTGGCCGTCGCCGCTGCGGTGCTCACGGATGAGGTTGTTGGCGCGGTCCACGTCGAAGTTGGTGGTGCCGTGATCCTTGGATGTGCGCGGCGGGGTTGGTGCTGCTGCGTCCTGGCTGTTGCTGTCCACTAGATGCGGGTTGGACCACGTTCTCGGCACAGATCGCTCAGCGCTGTCCCCCGATCGGGTGCCTTTTTCCAGATTAAGATAATTGACCTCGTATTCCTCATTGCTGAAACCGGGAGGAGCATCTTTGAGAATGGTTGTGTATTGACACACTGCGGCAACGTACTCTGGTGGCTGTCCATCCTCGTCTTCGTCGTCCTCCTCCTCGTCCTCGTCTTCCCCTTCCTCGTCATCTCCTCCTTCAGCGTCCTCCTCCTCCTTTTCGTCATTGCCGTCTTCGCCGCTGCCGGCCAGGGGCAGTTTTACTTCCTGCAGAAGAGGAGACTTTGCCAACGGCGGCCGGTTAAGGTAGAGCTCAGCAGGTGATGGCCTGGAGCCACCATGGCTGGTCATACCGCTGGAAACCGACGTCGAGTGCTGCAGTGGGTGCCTGGAGAACACGAACGGCGACTTTGCTGCCATTGTCGGCGCTGTCGTCGTCTGAGTGGTCAGTGCAGCAGTGGCAGGCGGCGGTGGTGGCGCAAACTGGGGCGGCGGCGGCGGAGTGAAGCCCAGCGTGGTTGGAGAGGCTGCAGCAGCCGCCGACGCCGCTGACGTGGCTGCAACAGTCGAGGAGGTTGCATTGTTAATAGCTACCGGCGCTGTCCTGGCAACAGTCGATGGTTGTTGTAACACGGTGCTGCTAGAGCCCGGAGGCCCTGCAGAAGCCGCAGTCGTGCCTGCAGCTGCCTGAGCAGCCCCGCCGGCCGCTGGAGCCCCTGCAGTGCCCACGGGGCGTGGAATGGATGGCGCTGAGGCCGAGTGCTGAAGCGGAACAAAGTCTAGAGCCGCCGCGGGAGGCGGTGGGGGCGGTGCGAGCTGCGGGGGCGGAGGGATGACAACTACTGGCCTTGCTGACCCGGCGTGCTCTTTACTTGTGTGAGGGGGCGAGCTACTGGTTGTGGTGCCTGCTACAGCAGCGGGTGGGGAGGAGGAGGAAGTGTGTTGTGGAAGAGGAACGGGTGGAGTACCTTTTAGTGACGGAGCCGAGTCCTTCTTGAGACGGGGACTCTCAATGGGGCTGGGAGAGGACGTGAGCGCGGCTGAGGCGAGCAGCTTGGGCGGGGCAGTCTTTGGCGGCGGGGTCAATTGACTGATTTTGGGCGATCCTGCCGCCTGCGCTTGAATGGCAGCTATCGGGATCTTCAGCCCCTTCCCGTCCGGCGGAGACTGCTGCTGCTGCTGCTGCTCATCCTGCTTGGCATGCTCCGGACTCTGCAACTGCTCACCCTTCATCTCCGTCTCGTCCCGCTCGCTGCCATCTTCACCCTCGGAATCGTCAAACTGAGACTTCCACCTGGAGTGCAACGTCAAGCCGCCACCGCCGCCGTGGGTGAAGGCCGCGGACACGTTATCATCGTCCATCATGGCCATCTGGGTCATGGAGTTGTCCCCGGTGCCACCACCGCCACCGCCACCCATGGAACAGCGGTATTTGAAACTTGAAGACTTTTGCGCCATGTGCATCCTTCGCTGCCGCCGCTCCAGCGTGCCTTTGACATTGAACGAGAGCGGTTGGCTGCTCTCCTGGCCGGCTTCAGACACCCACACGTCCCTGGCACCGAGTGCGCCCATCCTGGGGCTGGGTGAAGGGGGCTCCTGGTCGCCCTCGGTCCGTGTCATGACGTCCAGAGCGAAGATTCCAGAGTCTCTGTTCCCGCCCGGCCGCTTGGACTCGTTGCCCTCGTTCCACACGGCCATCATGACGGCGTCGCCCTCGTGGTCGACGGTGGCGGAGGTTTTGCCGGGCTTCTCCGGGTGTTTGCCGTCCTCGGCGCCTTTCTCGTCGGTGGAGGAAGCCTTCTTTCCGTTTCCGTTGCTTGCCGAGGCCGCATCCATCTATGATAGAAACATTAATACTAACTCGCTATATAGTAGAATTAATTAATACATGATCCAAGATGAATGACATACCGTAGTCCCCGTACATACCCTTTTAAATTAGTGCTACAACTAGTCAATTTGGTCGCAATTGAATGTAATTACTCATTGAAATGTTGAATTTGATACTTTGTTCGTCGTATCTGATTTTATTCAACTATTACATGAACGCTTCTTCTTGAAGGACATTCAATATTTTCTTGGTACAGTAAAAAGGGCGAAAATATTAAGTCATTGCTTGTTCTTACTAATTCTACTTTATATCGGGGATTCCGACAGAGATCTGTCTGTCGGAATCCCCGTTTATCAAGTGTACGTATATAGCGAGTTAGTTCTTACATACTCGTATACGAACGTAGGTTGAGAAAAGTCCATTTCATAATGCCAAATAAAACATGTAGTATTGTAGTGCAATATTGCCTTATATTGGAATGCCAAGGGCATTAAAATGGGAGTGTTTTGTTCCTGTTTCCCAAAAATGTATGCTGTTCTGGTGGCCAATATCTCATATTTCAATTAAGTGCAAAGTTGCAAGAGGATGACAACATACCTTTTCAGCACCATCTTTGACTCTAGGAGACCCTCCTTCCGCCGCTAGACCATTAGCCTGCTGCTGCTCCACAGCCCCCGACGCAGCCCCCTTCTGATGCGACGCCCTCCTCTTCGGGTCCAACAACTCCGAGATCCGCAACTCCTTCCGATGATTGTCAGGCTCCAGATTCTCCTGATTGTCCACAGCCTGGTTATCAGTGGTAGCTGCGGCTGCGACAGCCGGTACCGCAGCTGTCGCACCCTGGGCCGTGGCTGGGGCTGAGTCCCGTGCACGTAGGGCCTGCTGCTGAGCTGCGGCAGCTGCTGTGGTGTTGCTCCCGGCCTGGGTTGCTGATGCCGTGTCCCCGCTTGCCATGTTCTTCTCCCAGTCGAATGGGTCTGTCTCGCGCACGCCCCGGCGTCGCATGGTGCGCTCAAACAGCCCCAGCAGCATGGCATAGTCTGGCTTGTCTGCGTACTCCAGAGTCTGGAGGTGCTCCAAGAACTGTCTAAAGTCAGCCGGGAGGTGTTTTAACAGCAGTCTGTGATCGTACTTTTCCTTCATCAGTCCAACCTGTTACAAAAAAGCAACATGTCAGAAGCCATTACCAAAATTGGTCAATTAGATTTTGTGATACCTGTTCCTTGTCCTTGATTTTCCTCCACGGCAGCTGTCCGTTGGCGAATTCAACCATCATGTAGAAGAGGGACCACAAATCGTCGTGGCGGCCTAGAAACAAGAGACGACGAGGTTGTAAAAGGGGGTTCCAATACACACAACAACAAGTTTACGAGCTCAAAAAAACTTGTGTCACGATTCTCTAGCTCTAGAAAGTTTGGATATGAGACAATTTCCCCTCTGCAAGAGCACAAAAAGCAGAGGGGAAGGTGACTCTCCTTGCAGAAGATTTATTCTCCTTGTTGCTGCTTTTTGCGTTGCTTGTATCATGCTGAGCGAGTGAAATATAGATCTGTTTTAACACATTGCAGGAGCAAGCCTGCTCAACAGATCTGTACAAGAAGCACCCTCCTTTGTTGGACGAAAAATAACTTTAATCGTGTTGGAAATGTGAGTAACAGATGAACGGAACTATCTTATGATGTGTGGCCCATTCATTTAGGTCATTCATTCTCTTTATCAGGCACGCCCTGTACTACAAAAGAACTTCTTCTTCTTCTTCGCTCTCAACTTCTTCTGCCGTGTTCATTCTTGAAAGATCAAGGCTGAGCTGACACCCTTCAAGCGCCGCGAGCGAGGAGTCGACTCAGTGCATTGCACAAGTCTGGCTTACAATCAAATGGTCAATCCTTGCCCAGTCGTATAAAAATATAAGGCTTTCCGTAGCGATGTCTCTGACCTGACGGCTTTCCGTAGCGACTTCTCCGTGACCAAGTGAGGGAAAATGAGCATTTTCCCCCTCACGGCTCAGGACGAGAAATAAATACAAAATAGGCCAGGGTCAAAGAGAGAAAAGAAGGCCTAAAGCCAAGAATCTTTTTGACACTTACAAGAGAGTGTCTCTAGATATGTCATATTCCCAATGTGTATGAGAGTACTCTATGAAGGGAACGGAAGTTAATGATGTGACAGGCTGAGTCTGTGCAGTAGTTTTACTAGTTGTCTTGATATATCTCCTTCGTTCTCTTTCTCTCTCTCTCTCTCTCTCTCTCTCTTCTCTCTCTCTCTCTTCTTTCTCTTCTGCGCAATATGTACATACAACATAGCTAGATGGCCTAAGACCATACAGTCAAGACAGAGAACATTGTATTCCCACATTCAGGACCAACAACGTTTTAGAGCTTGTGGCTTTTCTTATATCATCCGGGGCTATCAATCAACCGAGGAGAAGAGACTTTGTTTTTGTTTCATTCTTCTACTTTTATTGGTAGGTTCAATTTAAAGCAAGAAAAATAGCTCTGAAATTGTAAGACAATAGGAAAGTTTTGGTTGAGTAAAAGAATAAGCATAAAGGCTCGGGATTGTTTTCGCCGTTTGCTTATCGTTCTCCAAATGGGGAAAAGTATGAAGGAGCTTTTGTTCTCTTCAAAGGGCATCACGGCTCTACTTCCGAACAAGGAAGTATAAGAAACAGGGTTGCCAGTTTGACCATTTTGAGCCAAACTTGCCCATTCATATAGATGTAAGACGATGTAAAGTGCATTCGTTTCTGGAAGAATGGCAACCCTGATAAGGAAGCGGCCGCTTCCTCATAATGGTATTCCTCCTCCTTCAATCGCTTGGCTGAGCAAATACACGAGGGAACTTTGAGCAACTACAACTACCTTCTTCCTGCAGCTATCATAATGCCTTCAATGGCCTTCACTCACACTAATCACATTGGATACAAAGGCCATAACTTTGACCTTCAGCAAGTTGGATGCACCAGACGCTAGACCCATTCAAAGTTTTATAATGTGAGCCGTTGATAGAAGTAGAAATAACACTTTTTCCCCAAAGCCTTTCAGAAGTTTAACTTTATGCAGACGTCTAGAAGTCCAGAAACACTTTCAACTCACTCACCCATTTCCTTATTCTTATGCGCGTTGATGGATGCATATCGAACGGTGCCCCTGAACCCGGCAGCCCCTCTCGGCGGCCGGACCTCCCCCTGCGCATTCGTGTACTGCCTCGCGAGACCGAAATCCAGCATGTAGATGTGCCGCATCGTGTTGGACGTCCTGCCCACCGCAAAGTTGGACGGTTTGATGTCACGGTGGAGGAATCCGACGTCATGGATCGCTTCGATGCCCTTGAGGATCTGGTAGCCGAGCCGGAGCGTGGTTGAGAGCGAGAACGCGCCACGCGGCTGAGCACGCCGGAGCTCAGCCAGGTTCTTTCCCTGCAGCTGCATCACGACATAGTTGAACCGGTCGTTGCGTCCGCAGCCAATGAAGCGGCAGACATGCTCCCGGCCTTGGAGCTTCTTCAGCACGGCCACCTCCATTTTGAGCACCTGCTTCGGCTGCTTGGCAGACTCGAGTTTGAGCGCCACCTGCTCCTTGGTGACGAGATCGATTCCCTCGTAGATCTCCCCGAATCCGCCGCCGCCAATCTTCCGCGTCACCTTCCATCGCTCCTTGACAATGTGCCCGGCTTGCAGGAGGTCCTCGGGCGTCGCCTGCGCGGACATCTTGTTGGCTTAGATTCTGGCTGATAGTTTTGTGGTATCACCGCATGCTGGAAGGAGTCCTGAAAAATGATCAATGTGTTAATGCATGCACCGTTTAAAGTGTGGTGGCCTTGGGGGTGACCGATGCATACTCGATATCTGGGTCGGGGGAATAGTTCAAATAGTAAAAAGATGAGAGAGTGTCTGTATTGAGAGCTGCTCCTCGGTCGAATTGAGGTATGAGCCAATGACAGAGAAGTCCATTTATCTTTTATGCCGAAGATGTGGGAGGAATGTAAATTACGTCTAAGTGAATATGGCCAGAATAGACTATTCAGATGCTTTCAGACTTTCACTCAAGTGTATAATCTACATGCACATATTGTGACCCATGCATGTAAGCTCAGCTCAATCCATTGGATGAAAGTATAAAATAATGTTTTCCAGTTGTGTAAATCTGTCGTTGAAGATCTGTTTTGATGATGATGCCAGACTTTGTTTTATACACGGCGACGGCGTAGAAGAAAGTTGTTTTCATTTCCTCGGAAGCTCAGGGATTTCCCACACGAGGAGGAGGAAACAAAACCCCCTTTTAAAACTGTTTTCAATAGTGACGTCAACGCTGATTCATGTGAATTTTAAAGACGTTTTTGGGTAAATTTTGACTGTGGGGGTTGTATTTTGACTCTAATCTACGTGTTATAATGCACATATTGTGCTTATTTTCAGACTTAGTCTGCTCTCTTTCTAGCTCTCCATTCTCAGTAACGAGATCCGTGTGCAATACAGCGATGGCTACGGGAACGAAAAATCGTACTTAGGGCTGCCAGAAAACTTGACCAAGTTTATGTTGAGAGCTGTAATGTTTCACGTATTTAATGTAATCTGTCAGCCCTGATTGTCTGCAAGAAGACAGCATTTCCCCAAGGCCAACGACACGACGAAGACACTTCTACAGACTCACACATGAAAGCAACTACGAAGAAGAAGAAGACTTGATTTCCGCTTGATAGCTGCAGCAGCAGTAGCGTGGTCTGTGTCGCATTCACTCCGCGCGGATATTACGTTAAGAAGAAGCTTCTTATAATGGATAAAAAGGGACTGTTTCCGGACCATTCTGAGTGTATAAATCATGTTGCTTTTAGTGACATTATACTACTTTCACTCACCGAGTCAGTCCCGTCAAGAGAGCTGTTTAAATTATAATATCCAATATACCAAAAGTCGACCTTCTACGTGATATTTGAAGGCTGTTTTATACAAAGTTGATTTTTGTCCTACAGTCGGAAGCTTCCGTGAAAAAAACTTGCTCGAACTGTCATTTGTTTTCTCGTGTCTACAAATATCCGACCTTCATTTCAGGGCTGCCAGTTTTTACCAGAATATGTAAACTCTCCAGTCTAAATTCAGCTATTATAATCTCATAATGGCAACCCTGCTTTTGCACAGCGAGTCCCTTGTTTAAACTCCCATTTTTGTGTTCCGCTGTCTACAAAACTACAATCTCAGCGGATGAAATAATGGATCCATCTTTACTGACATTCGAAGTCTCTATTTAAGGAACGGTGGACAATATTTGACATTTTAGTATGAAAATCATGCGCATTCGTTACTTCATTTCGCACTTCAAGTTGAGGTGTAAAAGCGCTGTAAACGTCTCCTAAAATTGAGTTTAATTGCCTTTGTGTTTGCCATAAGAAAGAGCTATTGCAAACAAAAGTCAGAGTGGGTGGCGGCCAAAGGGGAAATTAATTTTGTTTTCTTTCTGTCGAGATATTAAATTTTGGCCTCTAAGCTGCGAATTTCCAAGAAAACTCTTTAACTCTACTGAGCTTATTTTAAAGTGATTTTTGAATCTATTATTGATCGGATGAAATACACAGAGCGCTTAGGCTGTGTTTAACCCAAGGGTGTGTACTGTGTAGGGTTACTTCTCGGCTGCTTAGTTTAACCATGGACAAGCTTAAGAGAAGCTTGTCCATGGTTTGACCAAAGTTTTCATTGATTTAGGTATTAGAGCATCACATAATGGGTTTGACAAATTCACCATGCCCTGTCTAAACTCCCTTTACCTGACTAGACTCTTGGATTCCTTGACTGATATCAAGATTAAGATTGTCCAATGTACTTCCCCACTCTCACTGTCCCATTACTGCCAAGAGCAGAAGGTACAATTTCCCCCCATTCTTTCTTGGACAGATCTTTGTTGGGGAAAATGGATGGCTCCATTTGTAAATCTCAGCAAAACCGAAAGCGACGCGCACACACACATCACTACTCAAGCTCAACTTGTCCCAACAATGGGAAGCAATGAACTGACAGCAATAGAACTGAATGATCTCATATAATGACACTACATCCTATCCTATCTATGTGTCTAAATATGTCCTTGAATACCTATCTTAGTCTGTAACATTGGGTTTCGTTTAGGGTTCCTAACGCAATTAGGTCATGGTATTAGCTCTAGCTTCCATCTCTATATTGGCTCAATTAGATGGTGGAGAGAAGAGGGAAAGCTATATATTAGAGACACTGGTGTATAATGTGCGTTTGCTTGGATAATGTAATGGCAACATTGCAGATTCATCTCAACAACCATTACAAAGTTATTAGTGTTCCCATTAAGGGTTTAAATGCGTGCTATACAGTTTACAAAGGTTATTATGATTCAACAACTTTCAAAGTTTGTATCAAGAGAGAAGTTTGCTTTTGAATGTGCAAATCCTGAATAGAAAGGAGGAAATTTAATCCACTCAAGTTGTTGCAGAAATTGTCATTTTATGCATCTTTGCAGCGTTTGACTCCTATATTGAATGCATTGTACAGGGATGTTCATTTAAGTTGTGTTATTATGAACATTACCGCTTCATATTATTTTTGTTTTGCATTGATGAATTTGCAGCCTTTTGTTTTGCACACAGAAAGATTTATCGCATACATGCTTCAAATACACCGGCTTAATCCAGAGGGATTATATTTTATCGAAACTGGCAATCTCAGTTAGCATTAGCTCAATGTTTTGCCTCTAGTGCAATGAAGCAAAAATGTTTTCCTTTTTTGTCTCTGCTTCGCTCTTTTTCCCAGGAAGGCCGATTTTCGTCTTTCCCTGGGTTCGCTACATTGCCTTCTACTGCATCTGAGAAAGAAACTTTCTAAACGAAAATATTTCGACGAAAATAAAGCACGGGAAACTTTGGAAAATGAGCCGGTTATTTTTATTACCTTTTGATAATCGACTCCCAAGAGATATTTTTAATGGCCGCACACAGTCACTGACAAAAACACAGATCTGGTTATTTTCGGCACAATTATCTGTCCTTAGCAAAAAGTTTTCAGAGCACACCACACTGATGTTGTATTTTATTCCTGCAGCTGATTTGAGTAATTTCTTATCACACACGACTCAAGATCGGCAACAACA
The DNA here is from genome assembly GCA_900659605.1 of Tisbe holothuriae. Lineage (NCBI taxonomy): Eukaryota > Metazoa > Arthropoda > Copepoda > Harpacticoida > Tisbidae > Tisbe > Tisbe holothuriae. The sequence goes on along the minus strand of LR141376.1, from coordinate 2,148 downwards.
ACAAGAGTGTCAACATTGATCGGATCGGATCTGAACAAAACATATATCACATAGACGACACTCAGGATCAAACTCGTTCAACTTGGATCGGTGTCGTTCAAAGACTGACTTTCAGAAACTTTGCTTTCTCTCGTTCAAACTTGTAAGGGGGAAACTTTTTTCGTCTCTCTCTCTCTTTGCATCCACGCCCATGTGAACGTAGTTGAAACTCACATGTATAAAAGCGGCCGTGTATACACATGTATGGGTAAGAGAGACAGAGAGAGACGGGTGAAGAGAGAAGGAGAGAGAGAGGGAGAGAGTTAACCTCACAGAAGCCTCTACAGTATGTATGATGATCAAATAAATGCGCGCGCATTGACAATATTGAAGACACCTATTCTTCAAACATGTCTCAATTCAATTAGTGTGCTTATATTTCTCGCTGTTGCATTTTAACCCCTTCTTCAAGTTCTACAACAGTGACTTCTTCTTCCCCTTCCTCCGCTTTTTCTGCAATCCAAGAAATATGGAGGAGCCAAGTGGAGGGTTTGCCAAGAATATAAAACAAGCTGCATTGTCGCTCTCGACGGCGGCCTTACAATCACACAATGTACCGGCGCGGCGGGTTTACGTACTAACGCCAAGGCCTGACTTAAATGAAACTGCGCTAGCGCAAGCCGGGATCAGCTGAGCAGAGAAGGTTTGCTTTCTAGTCTTTGGCTCAGCCGGAGAGGAGGAAAGTAAAGGGGAGGCCTCACTCTACATATGTATTTTATGTGCATGTATGCTTATGTATGTGCAGCAATACAAAGCTTCTTATTAAGGCAATGTTATGTTTTCCGGTCTCCTATTGTTACAAGGTGTTGCTCGTGAGAAAAAGTGTGTATTTTCAACAATGGATTTCCTTCCAGGTTGACATGAAAAAAGGGTTTATAATATTCTGTCAGAAAAGGCTTTTTTGAAGGCCGTTTGAGAAGTAGGGGCGTGAAAAAGGCCGTTTCTCTTCTCAAGGAAGTCGAAGAGGTGTAATTTGCTAGAAAGGTTTTTGAAAGGAAGGTTTTATGGCAAAAAAGGGAATACTGGATAGAGAGCTCTCTCGTTTTTAATCTTGCCATTATATGCAAATAAGTCAGAAGAGAGGTTTTTTACATCTTCTTGGGAGCCAATAGGGACACAGAGACCTTTTACATATTCCCCTATCCTTAACATTTTATACCTTTTCCTGAAAAAGGAGCCCAGAAGTGCAATCAGAGGAGCTGCTACTTTTTTAAATATTTGCTATGCATCCCTTTTTATATATTTTAGGGTACAAGTCTAGGGCATGGGATCGGAATTCCGTTTTGAAAATTTTCGGAACCGGTACTTTTTTATTTGGTTCCGGAATTTTCCGGAATTTTCCGGTACCAATTTTATGTAGTAAAATGTGCCAAAAGCAGTGAAAATCAAACTTCTTACATTCTAAATGTTCAGTTGACTAAAGAAACATAATGACTGTATGTAATATCAAAATTCGCACGAATGATATGCATAAACTGTCATATCAAGTATTTACTCATTTTCTACTCTTTTAATAGCCAGAGAGGGCTAAATATTTTTTTCCATTACAGGGTGTTTTATTTATAGTGTACTATTATATGGGCCTGAAACGGGCCTAAAACGTGACTTTTTTGACATGCTTATGAAGTTAAAAATTGCAGAGCAGATTTGGTACTTTTATATGGCTGCGTCTACACGGGCATAGGAGAGGAGAATATATTCGGAAAATATTCGGAAGATATTCTGAATATATTCTTTGTATCTTTCCTCCTCAATTCTTGATGCCTTCCTTAGCAGTCATTTAAAGAATCAAACTACAACACTTGTTTTTGCACTGCTCAGTGGCTTGCAAAAACAAATGTACTTGCATTTGTTTCCATTTCAAGAGAATATAATTCGAATTATCTTCCTCCAGCAGAAAAAAAGAGGAAGTAAAAAAGAATATTTTCGGAAGATATTCCGAAAATATTCTTTTTTTCTTCTAATGTAGACGCAGCCTATGAGCTCAATATCTTTTTTCAATTTTTAAGTTCACATGCCTACTTTAGGCTTCGAAAAATAGGGTTATTTTTGGCCTTTTACTTAATAAATGGCTCTTTTGAAGGCCAATAGAGATTAATGTTCTGGACC
>LR141375.1:0-12815 GCA_900659605.1 Tisbe holothuriae | reverse complement strand
GAGAGAGAGAGAGAGAGGAGAGAGAGAGAGACCTTATAGCCCTGAAACAGAAATGTCCCTGACAAAAACCGTCTATTTTTATGTCAAGAAATATCCCCTCTTTTGACCGCTCTGATGACGAGACCAAAATTATAGCTTGGAACAAAGAACAATTTATGCTTTATACGGTAAAAACATTGCATTGTTAAAATATATTTGACTGCTGTATTTAACCCGTACTTTAAGACCAGGAAAAGAGATCATTGATTGTGCACTTATTCTCTGAATTAATCTTCATTCTCCAATAGATATAATATATTTAAAGTCCTATTCTATTAATGCACTTTATATTCTCAGACCCTTCGTTCAAGTAGGCAATCAAACCTATCATAATTTAACCTAGTGCCGTCGAGTCATAAAATTATGATTAGCCAGAGCCTGGATTTGATCGTATATTTGAAGTTTTGTAATGTCAAGAAGCACTGCATTCAATTTAAAAGAAACTGTTGTACTTATATAAGGCGTGAAAGTAAAAGCATATTATTTAATCCCATTGTGTAAGTCTGAAAGCTTACGTAATGCGCTTAATACTTTCTTTTGCTGAGTGAGTACTTGAGACCTTCATTTGTACGTTACGAACAAGCCGTGCTGGATATCGATATATTTGTCTAAAGGGCCCCAGTCTGATTAGGAAATTAAGCTATAAATGTAAATATTATAATAAATGTATCGTTATCAAGAAAGTTCCGAGTTCAAGAAGCTTTGAATATTTTCTGTTTAATTCAAATAATATTCAGTTTTATAACGCATGGCAACAATGAACATTTAACATAAGAAAGCATCACTACTACTATCGTCATCATATTTGATATTCCGTCTCCCGAATATTATTCCTGTCCGATCTCGTTCATTCCTGATCGATTGCACGCAACAGCAAATCGTGTTGATTCAATCGGAATCCATTTGCATCACAGATGTAACTGGAGGGAAATATTGTGTTTCAATGGGAAGAAGAGGAAAATTAACGGGGAAATAATTGATCCTGTCGGCAACTAGGGATGCCAGTTATTATTAATATACGTCAATTAAACGAATTCCAATAAGAAAATTTACAAAGTACTTTTGTCAAAGCATTTAATATCAGCGCAGTGCTTGACAGATGCATGCAACATTTGAATTGGCATTTTATCTCAATGCTCTAAATAGACTTTAATGGTATTACTAATTTTGACCAATAGGTGAAATATTAGGTTAAAATCTTAAACTGGCATCCCTCTTTGACGAGACTACGTAATGGAATAATGGAAAAAATATATGTCCTCTATGATGACGCGACCGTGGCCAATGTGACATAAGTTATAATATTATAAGGGAGGGGCTGAAACATGGAATCGTTGTGATGAATCGACAATCTACAAGACACAGTGGGATGGCATGGGAAGTAAATAATGCAGCACATTGCGTTTAAAAGTTCTTACCATAAAATGGTTTGCTACATATTTATTAATTTCCTGTTAATAGCCCACTGTGCATGAGCTAAATCAATGCCAGATACGTGATTCAATTATTCTGATTTCATAATAAGTCCTATTAATAGAGCTGAAGTAACCAAGCAGTGATGCATAAAGCATTACTAAAGTGTGCATATTTTTCGTCATTCCATGAGTTAAACAAGCATTTTTGCTCTGTCATTGTACACTTTAATTGAGGAAAGAACTCTCTAAAACGCTTTTAAAGACCGAAAAATGCATTTCTAGAGTATTCTTTCGCCGCTTAGGAGATAAGACTTTCCACGTTTTATTCTGGGAAAAAGTGCATAGCAAATTATAAAAGAGTGTCGTTGTGTTCGGAATTGGTTCCCAACGTTCTTTTATTGTCTTCATTTTATGCACAATGATAGTACTTTATTCAGACGCTTAAGTAGACGATACTTTGTCCTTATATGACTACATTTAAGCACCAAAAGATGTACTTTATAAATAGTGACGTTCTTGTTTTCATAGTTGCTGTTGCAAGCAAGTCTTGTTTTCCTATTTTGGGAATTCCACGTAGGAGGAAAACGTTTCAATGGATAGGAATGCCAGTTCATAATATTCATCAATTAAAAACGTTACAAACCCACTAAGCTGTCTTTAAAGAAATAAACAATACGGCATCCCTGAAATGCTCGTTGGCACTCACGTAAGATTGATTAGCTAAACTAATTTTCTCCCCCGACCATACACAAATCGATACGATAACCTATAATGCTGCTCAGTCGGGTAAAAGAGCACCTTAAGAATGTGAATATTCATTCTTAACGTTGGCCTAAAAGGGTAAAAAAATGCCCTTCTGGCAGCTAAAAGAATTCGGTGCAGGAATGTCTTGGGATGGCCAGATTGAACGTTTGGAGCCAATATATCGCCCATTATGAAGCTGTCTAATAGTTCTTTTATGCCTAAACAATAGAAGGAATGAAGAAAAAGCTTTCACACTTTCACTTTCATTGTTAGAAGTAAAAGTTGATTTAATTTTTACATATTTATAATTAATAAAGTGCTTAATTCTCCATTTTTCCTCATCTTTCAGGTAAGCCTTGTTTCGACAAGTATGCAAAATTGCTTTGCACAACCTGACGTCAAACCACGGTATAAAATGCAAAGGATTCCATGGCAAACGTATATTTTGTGCACAGTAAGATTCTCTCTCGGCTATTAATAACGATTATGTGACATCCAAAATTGAATTATCCAATTGGGAGAGTTTAGAAACTGCACAGTCTGACTTTTATGCAGTTTTCAAAGAATGCAGCTAATTAGGATGTCGTGCATTAATCGGTGTGTTTTAAAATGAGGCTAATTGGACTTTTGGTATTTCCAAGATTAATAAATGGTTGGTAAATGGCAGCGTGGAAATAATTTTCAGTGCATTCATTTTTGTACTATATTAGAGTTTCTTTTTACTTTGTAATCAAATTATTAGCACAAAATGCCAACATACTGTAGTAAACAGTTCTTTCTATTGCATAATTTGAACTATGTACCATGCAAGTACCATGCATATTTTTCCTGTTTTGTATATATAGAGTTACACATGCTGTATTTAAAGCCTCAAAATTTCATTATATACGAGTAGGCTCTTCAGCCACCCAGCCAAAAAAATCGCCTGAAATTTTGCTGATTAAGGGCAAGTTCAGACAAATTTTTCTTCCGCGGAACATGGATGAATTTTAGGACAATTCACCTGGGTGTAAGAGACATTCAGAAAATCCATAGCTGAGGGAACACTACACAAGACCAGCTGAGAGTTGCTGAAAAAACCACTCAGCCACTTTCAGTTGATTCTGCGGAGCGAAACGCGAGCCTGACTGAAGTTCGAATTAATAAGCAAAATTTAAGGCGATTTTTTTGGCTGGGCATTCACAAAGTACATTTTCAAAGTACACTTTCTTTGTAATATCTTCTTGTATATATTTCGGAATAAAAAGAAGATATGCCTCATTACTACGTAGTACGACAACTTGTATCAGTCATAACATAATTACAGAATTTAGTGAAGTACATTTATTATCGGATACATTACAAAATTTACAGTTACTACTTTTCAGAAATAGTGAATAGCCTATTATATTTACAGTTACAGTGGCATGACCCTTAAACTATCTCTCGCTGGTTACTTTTCAAATGTAATTCTGTCCAATGCAGTATCCCCTTGAGTCCAGACTTATTAAAATACTTGACCAAAGGCAATATTATCATTATTGTCGCTGCTACTCTACTCGTAATATTATTATTCCAGCGTACGACTTCCGAAATAAGAAACCATTCTAGGCAATCAAACATATTATGTTATGCGTTGCTATATCAACAGATAAGTAGCTCTGTATCTCTCTGATTTATATGCTAATATGCGACATTGAAAGGCATCCGTGTATGATAAACCTTAACAACAGTGGATAATTGTTTACATGACGTGGGTTATGATAACATATGACAGCAATGGTGCTTAAACATTTGATTCTGCTTGAATAATATATCTTATAATCAGTTTTTCCCCTCATATTTGTGCATTATCATGAAACATTACGTATATTCACATTCAGCGTATCGGATAATTGGATGTTAACACCCTTCAGAGAGGGTCCCAAATATGATTAGACAATTCATCAATATACACAGTGGTTTTACTGTGAGGTTATGGGAAATAACTATATTTTACCCATTTACAAGTGCAAGCAGTATTATTTTCCATACCAGCTCACTGTGCATTCATACTAGTGTGTGTAACGTTATAGTGTTTCCTTCTGACAAACCTGATAATTTCACAGGAATCTTTTGATAAATGATATTGCACTAAAACAAAACATTGCCCTTTCGAAATATACAATCGACAGATAGTAATCTGTCCAAGGTAACACCGCAGCTTACTGTTGTTAGGTATTGCAAGGCCTTGTACGTGTAAATTATATGCCCTTCTATACGTCCGAAGTTTGTAACTCTATTTTATGCGCATAGCCAGCTGCTGCCGTGGGTATAAGTAATAAAACTTTTTATGACTGATAATTGCGGCTTTTTATTGAAAGAGTATTGCTACTACATATAACTCAATGTGTGTGTTTACAAGCTTTAATATTGGCAGTAAAACTAGTGGAGAAAGTCTTTATACACGACTTTTCTTAGCATGCCACACTACCGAAAGCCGACAATCTTGATGTCGTAAAATGTACATTATTACAAATGTGTTCCGTCCTAGTTCGTTAAAAGGCACCATTTTAGTCGGTCACGTAATTCTGGTTGCGTATTAATATGCTCTTAATGGTATTAAGGACAAATTTATGCACTGTAAATGTCAATGCTATTATGGATGAAAACAGTTCTTCAACAAAAGCAATATTTAGCACTGAGTGTACTTGTCATTCATGCCACTTTCTAGTAAATCTACAAGTACAAAAACCGGTGGAAGGCGAATATCAAACTCTCACATATCACACGAATCGGCAACACAAAGAAATGTGTACTCAACACGTGAAGAGAAACGCAGCAAGATTTTGAGGCAGATAACCCAGCCAAACTGTAGACTAAGATTTGTACCTTGTACATATTTTAATACGCAATAAGTTTGATTGATTTGTATATTTTCATGCTACAAGCAGCATCAAGAATAATTACATTTACAATTTTGTAAATTGGCACTGACATTTTAGGTGGGTATTACGTAGCATATAGAGGTAACCAAGTATATTATGACAAAAAGCTTTAAATCATGCTTCCTCCCCGTTAAGTAGAGGCTCATACACGGCAATGTTGCAATATGTCTATTTCTGTAATAGACATATATAAATTAAGCCTTTTTATTGTGTCATTTGTCAGAGATAATATGGCTACATATTCTGCATTTACTGTTTTATCCAACTACATTGCTATGTGCTAAAATGCAATAGTGTGCACAATATTCACACATACAACCCCATCTAAATATCCTTAGGAAATACCACCTGGTTTACCATTTAAAATATGCATTTTGTGGCATATAACGTCACCCACGGAGTTTAAAATCCGTTTAAGCCGTCGATTTTATATTCCGATTTTATGCATTTACTCCTGGAGGGAGGAAAAATGCTCTCTCATAAAATGTATGCAACAAATACCGACCAAACTGTGCAATGAAAATATACTTTATGCTGTTATACCACTGTTGAAAAGTACACGAGCATTTATTATATACTTATATCAAATTTAAAATATGACCATAATAATTATTATGTCATTTAGTTTTGTTTTGTATGCATTTTAAGTTTGGTTGTGCATGCAGTTTATAACCAAATATATTTCTCACACCCCTGAAGCAGAAGTTGATCGATGCCAAAGTTTGGATATATTTTAACCCCACGCACTTTTTTGCAACTCCTTTTAAACTGGCAGAAAAGGTCTCTTTTATACTTTATATGTAACACTTTCACCCAATATAGAAAAATTGCTCTGCAAGCTGCTGCTAAAACCGGAACGGATTTAACGACCCGACTAAAACCTTTTTTAAGTCAAATATCGAAAGCACAACTTTTTATTTACTGATTAACATGGAACTTCATAATGAGACGCTTCAATAATACACAGTGATAAAACAAATATTATCATAAACAAACAAAACACAGTGGTCCTATTGTGAGGGCCATAGAAAATGAATATTATAAGTTCAAATATTTAAATATGTTCCTTATTATTAAGCCAGAACACTCTTTATCTTGCCAGCCCACTGTGCCATACCCGATATTGATCCCCCATACCAATCCACAGTGCAATATTGTTTACTTTATCCTCTAGTCAGGTCCTCTTCTACCCTTTCTTTCCATGCATGACTGAATCACTGCTGCAGCGGCAATGATGATGATGATGATGATCGCTTGATGGCAGACTTTCTCACTTTGATGCTGTTGTTCTTTACCCGCCGAGTTTAAATGATAATCTGGTGTATTTGGGATGATTAGCTTATAATATGCATATGACGTTTTAAAAGACATCAACACAGTCCAACATAGTTGAAATTAAATACAATGAGTACATTGCCAGACTAAAGTCTTGTACCTTCCAAAGAATTATGACTCGGCGGGTAATGTTGTTGCAAACTGGGTGAAAAATGACTGGAATATTCACAAGTGAGACTGAGTGAAAGGAGAATGGAGGTAATGCATGCTGCGTACTATTTGGGACCGGAAATGGTAACTGTTTTGGGATACGGTAACCAGTATCCTTAAAGTACAGTTAAGTACTTGAGCCAGCATAAAATATGCTATATTTGCCATAAAGTGAAGGGGGAAAATGAATGCATGTGTGTATAAATTTAGCCTCAGGTCTAATCCTCACCTTCCTTTGATGATCTTCAACCAAAAATAGCAGCAAAATCCGCTCAACAATACATATCAGTTACAACTTACAATCTCGTCGGGATTTTGCAAAATTTACGCTTATTTTCTGCAACCCAAAAACTTTTCCCCGCTGAAAATTAAAGCTTACACAGTCGGAACTTTTTCATTTTGATGTTTTACACAGCAGCGAAAAAACTTTTGAAGTGCAGATGTTGTTGTGATTATTGTTGTAGGAAAACGCTGCAACAACTAAAGTTTGGGAAATTAGGGTCACATATGTGTCATTTTGAGGGGCAAATTGATTGTTGTTATAATGCATTAAAGGACATAAGTGCAATAATTGTCCAGGGCTAGCTGGCTTTTTATGTGGTATGGGCATGTACTATTCTTAGTTTGATGATAGGACATTATAAGCCGTTAATGATGTATTTGCTATGTTATAAATGAGGCTCCACGTACTTTGTTCGAATTTTCAGCCTGTCCTACCTGCCTATGCCTTACTTTGTCCTACCTCCATTTTTAAGAAGCCTTACTTTGTCCTACTTTTTCTGCTAGCAGAACCCTTACTTTGTCCTACCCTCTTGCATCCTTTAGATTAAGCCTTACTATGTCAGACTTGGTTTGGTTGTAATGAACTCATATTATGTGAACATTTAGAGCATGTAGTTCCTGTTATTGAACACTGATGTACTGTTATGAACCACCCTTATGTGTACTTTGAGAGTATATTAAAGAAGGAACACTGGGCTATTAATATGATAAGATGATATTACTATTAATATGATCAATGTGCAGGAGCATATGTAGCAATGTGTAGGATTGTGTACATGAGTGACATGGTTTTTTGGATTAAGTCACAATGCTAAACTAGACATGTGTCACCTCAATGTGCAGAATCATGTGTGTGAATGAAATGCACTTGGGATTCAATCACAATGCTGCACTTTTGGGGCTTCATATCAATGTGCAGAATCATGTGTGTGAATGAAATGCACTTGGTATTCAATCACAACAATAATGATTTTTCAAATCAGTTTGCAGGATCATGTTATATGAGTGACATAAATTTAATTACAATATTAAAATGTTCAATCTTAATATCCATGTGCCAGGCCAAGCCATTTACTTGAGTGACATACATTTGAGATTAACTCACAATGGTAAACTTTTACTAGTATGATTCATCCCAAGTTGCAGGATCATGTGTATTAATATACATGACATGTAATACATTGCCATTCAATTAAAAATTCACAATACATTAAGAAAATGTCATTTACAAGAGCAAAATATTTAGCCATTTATTAGGTTTGCAGCCATCTTTCTGAGCTGGGGTAGGACAGAGTATGGCTTACTGACATTTTGCTTGGGTAGGACAAAGTAAGGCTTGCTGTCTTTCTGTTGGGTGGGACAAAGTAAGTCTAACAAAGTAAGGGTTCAGGGTAGGACAAAGTAAGGGTAAAACAAAAAAGGTAGGACAAAGTATGGGCTCCCATAAATGACCCCTTTAATATCCATTCTCAATTCTCATCTCGATTAAATAGTGATTTCCCAACTTGGTCCGTTTATCTCCCACCTCAGTGTGTAGAAGAAAAATCATCTCTCCTCCACTTTTCCATTATGATTTTTCATTATTCGTCCTCCCCTGGGCAAGGTCAGCTAAACGCGGTCACTACTTTCTAATGGACAAAAGTAAAGCAATTTGACTAAAATATATCATGTATATACTAAAATGTTATAAAATATGACAATAAATTATCTATATAAATTTACAATATATATACTTATTATAAGCCTATAAGGCATTGCATAAGACTTATAAATTTTATAAGTACACTGTTCTATTGTCATATTAATGCATTTTAAACTAGGTTACTTTAACAAAGTCCAGTCGTCCTTTTTCTTCTTGATATTATTCTCAGGCTCATCTTGAGCTAGCTGTCCCGGTCACGTACTGGGAATATAATATATAGGGGAAAAGGGTTCTGAAAACCTCCTACAAAGGACTCCAGTGACAAAATATAACGTTAAAGGAGGTCTATTACAGACTATTATGCATGAAGAAATATGGCACTGCAAACATCATATTTGAGCTTATTCACTTTTTGTTCAGAATGTCAGGACACAAACCATTTACTGGTTGATTAGTGGTAACCAGGCTTTTTTTTAAAAAAAATATTTGCTATGCATCCCTTTTTATATATTTTAGGGTACTACCTTTTCAGGTTCATTGCAATAGCCCGCCCCCCAAGGGCAAGTCCAAGAGGAGCTTCTGCTGGTATTGCCAGTCACTCCACCTGTTAGACTTGGTGTGGCAGCTTTTTGGAGAACGATTGAAAAATCCCACGCGCCGGGTCCGGGATTTGAACCCCGGCCCCCTTGCATGGGAGTTGTGCACGCTAACCATTCCGCCACGAGCTCGCGCTCTATGGACTGCCTTATTGATTCACTTTATCGATATCAAAATAGTATTAAATTATTATTACGCAAGGATGTCTCTACCAGTTTTACAGAGATTCTTGTATTACGGGTTCTTCATTTCCACCTTTGATCGGAAAGTTAAGTTCTGCATATTTTCGCCAGAGGGCAGCAAAAAAATGTTTACCAGCATCATAACAAAAAAACGTCAATGACTATTCAAAGCATTTGCCAGAAATGTTTCAATAAATTATTTTTTCTCTGTTTTCTAATATGTAGGGCAAGCCCCTTTGAGTTCATGTTAAATCATGAAATTTTATGCAACTTTGTTATAATGCTGGTCAATAATTTTGTGGCGTTCTCTGTGGCAGCTTGAGAGCTGAGTAAAAAATAAAAATTTTAAAAAAAGAGCAAAAATATTTGAAGTATTGATAATTATGCATGGCAGTGGAGTTCACTCCTTGACAAAAATACATTTAAAACATGAACGTCACGAAGGACATCAGGCGATTTAAGGCTGTTGATCGAATACAGTCTCAATTTCTTTTAATACAAGCATTCAACTAAAACAGTTTTGAGTAAAAATTTAACTCCCACACCAAATATACAACATTGCTCGGGCAGGGCCACCGACTTCTAGAATTCTAAAGCTCTAGTCTAGTCGGTGGCATAAAACTTTTAAATGAAGCATTTTAGAAATCTATGTAATTTTAGTAATTTCAAGACAGATAAGATTCCTATTGTATTTTAAATAAAACACTCTTAAATAGGTCTAACCTGAACAAATTCCTCTTCCTTCTCAACCAGTTTTGCCAGCTCTACCCTGAGTAATTCGGACATGTACTCGGATTTATCTGTGGGCTGGATGGAGCAAAGACCACTTCTGAAATCAGTGTTAAGGCCAATGTTGTAAAAGCAAATAAGTATAAAATATATCAATATTATGCTCACCTTTCGAACACTCCCTTGTACTCTTCCAATGAGAGCAACGAGACCCGTTTTGATTGGACATAGTTGAGGAATTCTTCGGATGAATGCGGATTCGGACCCAGTGTGTATTCACTAAGGAGGATTTCACCACCGGGGGTCAACCATGACTGAGAACGGGAAGCGTTATAATCATTATCAATATCTAGCACTAAGTAATTCTGACCATTTTGAAGTATGTAAATGTCAGTGTAATTTCTGGTAGCACTGTAGTTGTAATTATTGTTAAGCAATGTAACCTCCCGATGCTTGAGTACATTCGTAAAATCTACTATTACACAATTTGTTCGTAATAACCTTGCACTTCCTGACCATCCTCTCCTTATCGTCGATTGCGAGCATCCCGTCCCTTGATGTGATGAGGTTGAAGTTTCCCTCCGGGTATTCCGTCAGGAGAGGGTTCATCAGCTCAAAGTGGACGAGGCATTTCACGGGGGATTCAACCGTGGCCTGGGAAGAAATGTAAAAGGTGAATGGTATCCAGTTCATAATGCATATATGTTTGCTTTTTGTTAAAGTTTTCCGAGGTGGAATTGTACAGCAGGCATGGCAAAGGAGTACCAGTGTATTTTAAAGAAAGTCTATAACATTTCATATTATTATTCTCATATGTACTTGACGATCATGTGTAGTTCAAATAAATGTTAACCCCGCTGATGTTAGTGATTTTCCAGGCCTGAGTCATTGCGGCTAAATGTATCTTTCAATTCTTTTAATGTGGGATGTGTCCCCTTCAAAAATGAGGATAAGAAACGTTAAGGAGTTTCCAGAAATTCAAGGACTGTAGATTGCTTATGCATATATCGCCTTACAGATAGTATACTAACACTATATATCTTCCTTCCTCCTTCCGCAATGGCTGAAAACAGGTTATAAGTACTTCTCTAGCACTAAGGAAGAAACTCTTAAAGTTTTTAATAGTTAACCTGAGCTGGTCAGAATATGTTACTTTATCGTTTTTATTGGAACCATATTGTTACCTTCTCTTCCGCCGCCCTCTTAATCATCTCCACGTCCGTCTCCACGCCGTGCACGCTGACGCCGAAGGTGCGCGCGAGGTAGAAGGCGGTGCCGCCGAGGGCTGAGCCGAGGTCGAGAACGCGGTGGCCGGGGCGGAGGGGTGTCGTCGTGGTCGAGTACAAGGACTGAAATATGTAACATACATGAGTCCTTAAAACGTATATTTGTAGGCAAAGATAGGGAATTATTTTATAAACAATATACAACAATGCTAGCATTTAAGGGGAGAATATAATTAAAGTATAAGTCCAATTTATAGTCTTAATACTCGTACGAGTAGTTTTCATTGATATGACACTGCAGTGTCAGTGTGTTATATCGGTCTACGGAAAATAATAGTAAATGTGTGTGTACGCGTAGTACATGTATATGATTCATGTATATGACTTAATTTTATCCATACCTCTGTAGCATGTTGTCCACCTTCAGTTACACACCCTCTTCCATACAACCTCTCATACTGCTTTAAACACTCTTCAGTCGATTTACCACCTCTTAAATCCATTTTATCACAGTACGGACCTCTCTTTACAATGGCTTTCTTTCCATTGTTTTAGTTTTGATGGAAGAAGAAGAAGAAGGCTCGAATTCTGCTAATAAGCAGGTTGAAATCGCTGCTCTCTGCAAGGAATTAATTCCGCGGAGGTTGCTGAGTCAGGTATTATTCTTGATTTGCACGGGGGTCGGTGCATTAAGCAATATTTATGCGGTTTTTAACGCATAATAATAGTTTTATCCACTAATCCACTATACAATGACATATTAAATTAAGAGCTGTCTATAACACTACACTGTTATAATATTATCCGTGAATTACTTTTTAAGTCACTTGTCTGAACAGTCTATATTATACTTTATAGTTGTTTGTTTTGAATCTCAAGAATGTCAATAGGTTCGAAGTCAGGGAATCGAGCACGTCAAAAAGGATTAATGTCTTAAAACACAATGGATCGTAGTAGATCGTAGAAGTCAAGTGTTTATTGTTCTCGAGACTGCTTTAACATTTAAACGCACGACATTATACATTATATACTGTACCGTCTAATATATAATCACAGATCTGTATGGGTACTTTTACAGCAACAATTTTTCGGCAGGCTACGAATATTTACTCGAAACAAGTTTTTGGGAGATTGTCATGCACATGATTTGTTACATTCGTCCTTATTTATGCTATCTTATACTCCACCTTGCGCTATAATAAGCTCTTTCTTTTTATTGCATGGAAGTAGACTTAAAAAGGAAGCTTCATTGATAAAGCTACCGATGATTTACAATCTTCTTTATCTCTACTACAACTGAATGAAAGGAGAACATACAGAAAAGAAGATGTTGTACTCTGTTATATGCCATGTAGAACATTTTTACAAGACTTTATCCTATCCAGCTAGATGATATTAACAGCACCATTTTAAGGTATCTCTACGTAAATGAGTGCATGCGTAATAAGATGGCAAAGAGTATTGTACTGGGTCATACTGTACATTAATTTTATATCCAAGTAAACAAATGAACATACGACAGTAAGCGCTAGAGAGAAAACGTGGATAATTATAGATTAAAAAATCAC
>LR141374.1:0-12841 GCA_900659605.1 Tisbe holothuriae | reverse complement strand
CAAAAATCCAGATAAAAAGCGCACGCTTCAGCACTCCAGTCGTGTTTAGTCCCCTGATTTGTCTCTTTTCCTTATCAGTATATATCTTCCTAGAACTGACCATAACTTGCATTAAATTATTTTTGCTTTTCCAGACTCCTCTCCACTCTGGAAGCCCAACTCCAGCCCGGCACTGGCGACAGCCTCACCCTGCTCTCCCTCTCCGTCTGGACCCTCGCCCCCACACACCGTCTCAAACTCCTCGGCTCCATCGTCGACGAGTGCAAAGGACTCCGCGGCGGTGCACTCGTCTCAGCCGGCTACCGCTTTCTCTCCCACGGCGACCCAGCCCTGGCAGACACGGCAAAGGCCCTGCTCAGGACGGTCTGTCAGCCAATGTAGCTCATGGTGCTGCGGTGGTTGTGTGATGGAAGTCTGGAGGATCCGTTTGGTGAGTTCTTTATTGCGTCGGATCCAAGGGTCCAGGGTGATGGCATGTGGGCGGCAAAGTATGAACTGAGGATTGAGATGGTGCCGTCGTTTCTAGGTGAGAATTTGAAATATTTGTAGGATCTATTTTGGCGCTTGAGCAACCCAGCCTTGGCGGACACGGCAAAGGCCCTGCTCAGGACAGTATGTCAGCCAATGTATCTCATGGTGCTGCAGTGGCTGTGTGATGGTAGTCTGGAGGATCCGTTTGGGGAGTTCTTTATTGCATCGGATCCGAGGGTTCAGGGTGATGGCATGTCGGCGGCAAAGTATGAGCTGAGGATTGAGATGGTGCCGTCGTTTCTAGGTGAGAATCTAATTAAATTGTAGCGTCTATTTCGGCGCTTGAGTGGACAAGTCAAACGCTCAAAAGTAGGCTTCTAGCTGGGGTAAAGTATAAAAAGGTCTTTTACAGTATACTAGGTTCATGGCTTAGAGCCTCAAGTGGGATCTTGTTTCCTGCTCCTTGGGCGACTTTAATTTACAACTTTGTGATACTTTTGTATTTGATGTAAAAAATTAGTTACTCTTACTCCCCTGAATTATGTAATTAACGGCCTTTTTTAACGCATTGTTTAACTTGAACTTCTCTTGGAACAACATTAAATTGTCAATATACTTCATATACATTAATAACTTGTGTGTCCCATAGGCGAGAACTACGCCAAACGAATCCTCGCCACTGGCAAATCCATCAACTTCCTGCGCGAGGTCTGCCACGAGAGCGGCGACATCTCCGGACGGGACGTGGCCAGGACGAGCCTGGAAGCGCTCAGCGTCGAGAGTCTCTTCACATCGAATCCAAAGTGTGGCGATTCGCCGTTTCATCATGCGATTACGAGGGCTTATAAGGATACGTCGGCGCATGTGCTGTCCATTCTGTTTACAAGGTAAGGGTATGCTTAGAGTTAACTTCATCGCTAAAGTGATTCTTATTTTAAGAGTGCAAGACTTTTAGTGAGATCGTGCTTAAATACACTGATGCAGCCTTATTTGCAAAAAAATTACTTTACGTTTACCTTGTAAAAAAGCTATTATCAGTTTTAATGCTATTTTTCCAAATTATCGTACCATCATCCATGAAATCAACCGTTTTTGAGGCTATCAAGGGAACTTTATTCTTTGAGATTAACATTACTGAAGCCGGTTTTTGTTCTCTTTTTTTCATGCTAAACGCGCCGCTAATCGTGTTTGAAATCGTTTTTGTATAGTAATTTCGATTTCAAAATACGATTAGCATGAAAAAGCAGAGAACAAAAACCGGCCTCTGTATATAATAAACAATTCGGGGGGACGTGATAGCCGTGATCGCAAGTCGTTCGTCCCTGCTGCCCAGGAGGTTGCGGGTTCGAATCCCCCCTGTGACACTCGAATTTCGAATTTGCATGGCGTGTCTGGTGAATGAACCGATAGGTAGTGAGTGCCCTGGGTAATACCAGGGGTGTTCCAGCAATATATACAATTTTCCATTATGATTCTCTTCCAGGTACAAGTTCCTGGACCACCTAACCGCCATGCGGAAGTATCTCCTGCTCGGCCAGGGCGACATCATCCGCTACCTGCTGGAGCTGCTGGAGGACGACCTCAGCAAGCCGGCGACCACGCTCTACCCGCACAACCTGGCGGGCAGTCTGGAGACGGCGATCAGAGCGACCAATGCGCAGTATGAAGATCCCGAAATACTAGACAGGTAAGGACAGGATATTTAATATGCTAGCTAGTCTCGTCTTGTAATTTTAATTTTGTTTTATCTTAGATTTAAAAAAATGCGTTCCTGTGGGAATAAAATCTGAAAGAAAAAATGGGCTTCATATGTGTTAATGGCAAAAAAATAGTTATTTTGATGATAAAAAGACAATTGATGTAATGACTGGCTTTAATGACTATGATTCGATGCTAATTTCAGTTAGTATCATATGTTTTCACGTAAGATAATTATGTTTTTGTCATTATGTAATCCTTTCAGACTCGATGTCCGCCTGTGGAACGTCCAGTCGGGCGACACCGGCTGGGACGTGTTCACTCTCGACTACAAGGTAACGGGTCCGATCGGGACGGTGATGCGCCCTCAGGCCATGAACAGCTATCACGCGCTCTTCAACCATCTGTGGAGGGGAAAGAGGATCGAGTACATGCTCAGCTGTGTGTGGAAGAGGCAGGCGGCGCTACACAAGGTTAGTTAACACTGTAATTTAGACCTGGTTACATTTCCAACTTCCATGTGTTAAGCCAAGAAATTCTAGACCCAGGAAAATAGACTCTCTTGGGTGCACCATAACTCAGATCCTTCATATGCTATTAAAGTATCCTTTAAGTCAGGCCTCTAGAGCACCCATGAGAGGCCTTCTGCCAAGTATCAATCATGAAACTCTTTTAGTTCTTGAATAATGCTTCATTGTTTCTTAGTACTGTCTATGAAGCAAATGAAGCAGCTCTAGCACCCATGTGGAAATGAGATTTTTGAAAACCTGGAATAATTCCTTTCTGAATTCTTTTTTGGGAAACTTCATAGAACATGTTTTCTTAGGATTAATGTATGTTTCTAATTCTCTTAATGTATTTTTGCTGTAAAGTTAGTCTAGAATCCCTTGGTTAAGCTTAACTTATTAAGTAATTACAGAAATGCAATAATACTCGATAATGTTTACACTAATAGCAGTAGGTTTATGACTAAAAGAGACAATTTCGATTTTCGATTTTTTCCTTGTCCTTATTCACTATATAACACATCCATCAAACTACCTCCTTGTTTTTCCAGATGCTAAAGACCCTCCCCGAGCTGAAGCCCCTCCTCCACCTGGCCAACCTCCTCACCTCCGAGATGATCCACTTCATCCACCAGCTCGCCTACTACATCACATTCGAGGTCATGGAGTGCTCCTGGGATCTCCTCATCAAGCACCTCCGAGCGGCAGAGTCTCTGGACGAGGTCATTGAAGGTCATGAGGAGTTCTTGAATACGCTGTTGAAGAGGGCGCTGCTCGATGAGACGTCAAGTGCACTCTTGGATGAGCTGAGGTCCATCTATAATATTATCATCAACTTCCAGAACATTCAGAATAAGGTGAGTGTTAAAATACATTTTATAAACTATGATTCCAGATTTCTGACACCATTTGTTAGGAAAATTTGCACAATTACTTAATCTTAATTCAAATTAATCGAAATTTCGCTCCATGGCCAATGAGCCTGATTGAGGAGGCAGAATCCATTATATATGATCGAACTAAGAGCTAAAGAGCTTCATTAAAGTCCAAAATTTCAACGGAAACCGATCTTTGGCTATAAAAATTTGCTGTCTTGTGTCTTACTCGAATTTATCAGACCTAAGACTATTATGTACTAACTTATTATAATAAGACATCAATGCTGATGATGTTCTCCTTTCAGGTGTACTTGGCCTCTGTCAGTGAATGGGAATCCCGCACGAGCCAAGCTGAGCTCCTCCGCGTCCGTGAGCGCAAGGGCGGCTACGGCCTGACCGAGAGGGAGGAGCTGGAGGACCGCAGACGGCGACGACGCTTTGAGAAGGAGACGCTGGAGGCGCTCAAGCAGGAGCTCAAGTGTGCAAGTCAGAGCTATCAGAACCAGGTAGGAAATAGGATTTTACTAAGTTAATTATTACAGTTATGTGCTCCAAAGACTGTTTAATAATGTTTAGGGCGCGTCCAGACCTAATAGAGAAATCAAGAAATCACCAATAAATTGCAGCAATTTATTGCCTCCTCAGGCCTGAGTTGCCACTGAATAGGAGAAGCTCAGCGCTGTGCATGTGCAATTTATTGGTGATTTATTGGTTTTCTCAATTAGGTCTGGACGCGCCCTTACTAGCATTTAGCTACTCTACTTAATTGAGTTAGTTAATTGAGTTTCTTCCTTATCGTTAATAAATACTTCTGCCACATAATTCTCATTCATATTTCTTTATAACATAGCCGGCTTAGCAATGCTCAACAATTACTTAAATTACTTGTAAACTATATCAAATTGGGCTTCCTACTTTCCTTTAACTGACGGCTAATTCACTGACCTAACCTAATCTTTCCTTTAATTTCTATACTTTTCTAGGTCCAGGCGTTCCTTCTCAACCTCGCCCACTGCCAGGACCAGGCTCTGCAATTCCTCTCATTCCGACTCGACTTCAACGGCCACTACAAGAAGAGGAACTCGAGGCTGGGCGCGCCGCTCAGGTTCCAGCACCTGCTACAGACATCCATGAATAGCTCGGTGGGAAGCATTCATTGAAGAGTTATGATTACAGTGAATGCAGTAACATTAATGGTATTAATATATTAACAACATGCACTGAAGGATATCGTCGCTGTGCCTTGCAAGCTTAAGATCTTAGCCGGTGGTTCTATTTTATTTGATAACACAACTTAGTTCTCATTAATGCAACTCTTAAGGAGTAACAATGTTCTAGCTGCCAAAAATGACTAATAAATGTATGCACACAAACAAAATATAATTTTGTTATAAAATATTTTATTTCAATGTTGTGTGCAAAGTAGGATTCGGATTAAAATTGTCTTGATCGGACCAAATTGAGAAATATGTAAGTGCTAAATACATAATCATAATGCCATCTTATTGGTGTTTTTGTTGCCTAACAAAGGAGTGCAAACTATCTAATTTCAGCAAACTAGCTTTACTAGATTATTTTTTAAAACTATTATGTAGTGTATTTTAACACTCGTGGCGTCGAGGATTTCAATGTCCTCCATACCAGCTAGTAGTTGTTGTAGTTATAGTTGTCAGGGTTGTAGTCATATTCCCCATCGTACCACCCTGACCCATTCTCTCCATCATACCACCCAGACCCACTCCCCCCCTCATAACACCCAGACCCACTCCCTCCATTGTGCCCAGACCCACTCCCTCCATCAGACCATCCAGAGCCAGAATTTCCCTGTCCATCACACATATTGTATCCCCCATCCCCCTCTCCCCTACACCTAGCCACTGGTGCCCAAAACCAGGTTCCTGTTGTTATGCAGAAATCCCCTCTTACAATATTACCTCCTTGCTTTCTCCACAGCGCAGGTAGTGGCCCCTGCTTTTGGATGTTACACATGCCACTTGTGTCACATTCCCCCGCAATACCCAACTTCCCAATCAGCTCTGTGTGATGTTGACCAGCATACATGTTGCACAGTTCCTCATCTGTAGGTGGATTTCGTTCAAAGCTGCCACAGGCATTACACAACCTCTGTCCGCACCCGCTGCCTAAAGATTTTTGAAAAGTCCTTACTACATCCTTGATATTCTCCAATGAATCATCTGATATCCCATTGATGACACCTTTAATGAACTTGTACATCTTTTTTAGGTCTGATTCATACGGGCTATTTTCATTTTCCTTTACAACACTGTTCCAGCTTTCTTTCATGGCATTAAAAATGTCAACTATGGATTCCTTCTCTAATGGGAGCACATAGTTTATTTGGAGCTTGGTAACACCATCTAAGAATGTGTGAATGAATGAGTTTATGTGATGCAACCTTAAAAAAGGCTTAGCAACAGTCATTTCTTTTAGGAGGCCAAGGATAAGATTTGAGTTTCCTTCTACTTTCATACGCTTGCACAATTCAGTTTGAGGCTCTTGATCCCATATGACTTCCTTTATGCAGCTCCTAACTTCACTGATAAAGCAATCCTGTTCATCCCCTTGCTGGTTAATTCTGTTAAGAAAATTGAAGCCAACCTGAGCAATTAGGGATGATATATCAAGAGATTTATCAATAGGTGATGGCAAAACAGGCTCAAACTCTTGTTTTAATCCAGTTATTATAGCCTCATATAGTTCTTTGAGGTTAACATCTGCAAATTCAAATGAGCTTGGCTGATCAATTATTTGGGTAAGTGTACACATCCAGTTTCTTGCTGTTGCATATATCTTGTCTGCCTGGTCCAGCTTATTTGTAATTTGAGAAAAACCATCTAGAACATAAAATATTTCCTTAATGTTTTTTCTGAAAGTACTGTCAATTCCATTATTATTGGCAATATTACGATCTATGTCAACTCTAATATAATTGATCATAGCTCCATAAAGAGATGTATCAAGTCTGTGAATGTAATTCTCTGCTAATGACTTTAGAGTTTCGCATTGCAGTTGTGTGGGTTGTCCTAAGGTTGGCACAAATGTGTTGATAAATGTAGGTAGGAGAGATCTCTGGCTATTGAAGAAAAGTCCATCCCTACTTTCAGCTGATAAATAGGTAACTGAAGGATGGCTGTTGTCCACATATGCTCTGTAACCATGTGAGGCAAAGTCCGGTACAACTTGACATGGTTCTGGTAATTTGACAAGTGAGTTACAATCCCTGTCAATTGGCCAGAATAAGAAATTGTTACTCCTATCCTTATCTGGAATCAGCTCGAATGGATCCACTACTACTACTAGGAATGATTTGGAACACAAGTCCCAATTACCATCAAATGTAAAGGGCATCCTGGTATTGTCCACTGCAAGTGATAAGCCAGTAGCATCAACTGCGTCAAGGACTCCATTTGTTATGTGAGATTCAAGAAGATTGTAGTCATGGATGATACTGGACTTTGTCATCGTTGAGATTCTTTCAGAGATGGTCTGCTGACTGGCCTTATTAGCTAGTGTGTTTTGAACCTAAAATTAGATTATTACAATATTGATAATGAACTTGTCTTTACTAGATCATACCTCAATGCTACCCTTTGCTGCATCCCAGTACTCTGCCAATTCTTCACTATGGTAGATAAATGAGAGTACAATTGGAGCACTTCTAGCTGTTCTCTTCTGTAGAGTGCTTCCTCTATTAACCAGTTTTACATCCTCAAATCCCGCTGCATTAAATACCCCTAGCTGCCCGGGTGCTAGTGCAAGTGGCATGCTTGGCACAGGGTCATCGCGAAAGTTCTCCGTTATAGCCAAATCTGTATCATATAACCAGGCATCATCTGTGCATTTTAACTCTACTAAGACAGATATGTATTCCTGTACTGTTAGTGTCACTTGACCTTCCTCATCTGAGACAGCCGTTATGATTGCTACAATGCTGGCAACCCCACAATAGTCAATTTGTACTGGTGTCTGTAGGAGATTAGCTATGGCTGATTCCGTGACACCAATGTCATTACCAATCTGATGAAAACCATTGGTTGTTACAGGGTTGTATTTATTGGGAAGGGACATGTTAGTAGCCAGGTATACACTAAATTTCCAGGCATTCTGATCAGATAATCCTAATTCTGGCTCATTATTTTTTAGAGTTATTTTTAGTTCTCCACAAGCCGAATTTAGGTTGTGTCCATTGCTTAGTGTCAGAGAAGATATAATGGGCATCCCCTCCGTACATTGAAAGCCTTTAAGAAATTCTGTCAAGTCTTCATGTAAAAAGCATGTGCAAGTTGCTGCCATTATCACAAAGACAAAGATGGTTATGTTCATGATGATGACAGGTGACATTAGTTGCTTCTGGGTTGGGCAAACCCAGTGAACTGATGACATCACAAATGGGTACTTGCTTTTATTCACAATGGTCAGTCAGTGGCTAAATGCTCTAATTGGATATAATTTGCTGTTATGCACATAATTTGTATTCATATTTCTATGTATAATTGCCGCTCTGTGAAGCTCATTTATATAATTTTCATTCATATTTCTATGTATAATTGCCAGTTCTGTGAAGTTTATTTAGTCTTGTAAACTATCTCAAATTGGGGATTCATAGTTTACTGTAATCAGTGAATAATAACCTGCTTTCTTTTTTCTTTTTATTTAATTTGCTAGGTCCAGGTGTTCCTTCTCAACTTTGTCCATTGTCAGGACTAAGCTAAGCCCTTGAGTATGAAGCTTCATATTTCCCGCAAAATTTTTCATGCTCCCAGGCCTACCTAATAAATGGTTGCAAATACCATGATATAATTTTTAGTGACCCTAGACTAAGCATGCGTGATAAATCAATTAATAGAATATTATTATATATATTTTCAATATCGAAAGTTTTGAATGATTGATTAAGCTTCAATATATTCCATTTTGGGGGATTTCCCATGTTTCCTGCTATAATATCGGCGTTATTGAGTAAATTAGTCCAAAATTAATGAGAATATTTACTACGTAGTATCATGGACCATTTCCAATTGCATGTATAAAGGATTGAAGATTTACAACTTTACAAGGGAACTGTTTATGTAGCAAATGCGCCGTCACTCTACTTTGAGAAAAAAACTGCAATGATGCCACCTGGGGGTCAAACATCAAACTATCATTACTATTATTCGACAAATATTGAATAATTTAAGGAGTAAGTAATTTTCTAGCCACCAAAAAAAGATTAATAAGTGTATGCACACAAACATTATATGATTTAGTTACAAAATATTTTATTTCAATTTTGTTTGCAAAATAGGTTTGGATTAAATTAAAATCAACTTGGGTAATGAACGGAACAAATCAAGAAAATATATCCATCTGTAAGTGACTAATTATCACTAACATGAAATATCTCATCATAATGGTATATGTTATTGGTGTTTTGATGCCTAATAAAGGAGTGCAGGTTATCTTATTGCAACAAAGCATGCAAAGTAGGTTTGCCATTGAATGTAAAATTATCTTTGATATTATGTGGTGTCCTTAACACCCGTCCAGGATTTCATTGAATATCCATATCAGCTAGTTGTAGTTATATTTCAGGGAATCGTTATAGTTATCAGGGTATGTGTCATAGTCATATTCCCCATCTTACCACCCAGGTCCATTCTCCCCATCATGCCATCTGGGCCCACTATTTATGTTTTTGGCAAAATGTGTACTTTTATTCAAATATATGAATATGATATAAACGCCAAAGAAGTAACTGTTGCACAAATTAAAGTGAAAGTTTGTGATGAAATTGCTGCATCAACACATGAATGAGCATTAGGGGAACCAATTAATGAATGAATTGCATGGGGTAACTAATAATTACCTTTAATAATGAAGTTATGCCATATTAATAAGTACAAAGTCACTGTAGAAAATAAATGAGTCTACTTAAAGAATCATCCAATTATGTACAAGTACAATATAGCAAGAATATAAAATTGGACAAATATGATTGTATACAGGGTGATCAAATAAGAATGTGTCAAAAGTAATTGAGAATTACTGCACAGTGGTTCACTTTAGTAAATAATTATTGGAACAAAAAAGTTAAAGGCACTAATGGAGTTTTTGTACAAACATTCATATTTTACCTCCTATAATTTAAACAAAAGTTATGTCCAAATAGGGGGAGGGCACTCAAATTCCATTTTCTTACAAACTAGTGTACCTGAGCAAGTACATCTAATGCTGCAAAGAATCTGATTACAAAAAGAGGGGATTACACTAAATTTAACTGAGTGGAATAAATATATATTATTTTAAAAAGCCTGTAATTGTGTAATCAATCTAAATAGAGCATTTGGGTTGGGGAAATGCCCTGTGAAGTCCATTGGCAAAAGGATTTAGACAGAAAATGGACAATTTCCTTGAAAAACTGCTAAATTATACCTGTTTGTAATCTTCTCTAAATAACAAAATATGTGGACCTTTTTGACAATCTAAGAGTTTCTCATAAAAATCCATTAATTTTTCTTAATATTTTGTTTCTAAGACATATTTCTGAAATATCACAGATAAGAGCTATGAACCAATGTTTTTGACACATTCTTATTTGATCACCCTGTATTTTCTGTACTCTTATTCTAGTAGTATATTCCATGCACCTTAAATGCCACTGGCATTCCTGGATATGATAACGAGATGAATGGCGATGCCTTAAGAAGCTTTTTTTTGCTGGCAAAGCCAACCACGATTTTTAAAAGCCAGCTCTGTAACTAAACCCAATATGCAACATGATAATTGGGTGATCGTGATAATATGGGGAAGCGGAACAACGACGACTTTGCAACAAAAACACTATCTCGAAATGCATTTTGCCAAACTTAAGCTCAAAATTTATTTAATCTCGACAGCTACTGAATAACGCGGACAACCATGACCATATTATACAAGGAAATGTTTCATACAAGATTTTATTCAAAGAAACATGCCAACTGCTTTTCTACAAAGGGTATTCTTCATTTTTTGTATTTTGTGGCAAGTGTCGTTGAGTTTATTTAATTTAATGACGCATGACCTTGCACATGACGCACAAGATTTGTTGATTTGTTATGACGCTGGTCAAACTATTGACCCGCCCTCATGCGGTCTTATGAAGAACTTTGATGGTCAAGAAAAAGGGGAAATGGAGAAACCGTGTACGCGTAATAACATTTTTTTCCCATGAATATGTGATATTCTTTTTCTTTTCTTTGGTAACACCTTTGCTTTAAACTTAATTATATATTAAAACGTAAAGGGTGAAATATTGAGGCGAGGATATACTGTGTTTTGTATTAGGTTTAGCTCTACCACAAGGAGAAACCCAGGGTTGTTACAGTTACATGACATGCTAAGAGAACAAGAAGAATTTCCTTTTCCCAGGTAGAGCCAAGCTTGTCCTGGACAATGAACACAGCTGCACAGTTTAAGTAAGCTCATGTGAGTCATGTCCTTAGCAGCACAAGTGAAGCTTGGCTTGCATCTAGCATCTAAAGTCATTGTCCACACTATTCTGGCGGCAAATAAGCTGTCCACACTAGTCCATAGCAGTGTCTTTTCTTGATAAACATTTCGAGATTAATTTTTCCCAAATGCAATTTTGATGTTGTTCCTGTCCGCGTTGTTCTAGCCACTTGATAATATACTACTACTCAAGGATGTTTGAATAGGACTTACCTCCAAGACTACTACTACTAAATATCGTAATTTCATATGTAAACTTTTCTTAACTTACTAAATAATACAGATATAGCTTGAATATGAATCACATCAACTATTTTACTTCATATCCAATGGCTCTGGCTCCTCTTTATACAGGGTGATCAAAGTTGTTTGTGTAAATTTAAAGTTGTTATATCTCCCACATAGTCAATGCTATCAAAATAATTTAAAGACCATTTTGTAGCTCTTTAAGAGATTTGTGTTGATACACGTGATTGGGATGAACATTTATATTATGTAGTCAAATTTAGCAATTCAACATAGGGCCATTATTCACACTTTTATGAAGTAAATTATAGACTAAATCCCAGCATTTATATTAAACCATGAGCCCATGATACAATTATAGACGTGTTTTTTTCTGTTTAACTATCTTTGACACTATATAATCATATAAAATGCTATCATTGGCTTAAATTATGCTTATCATGATATTTTTACCGAATTTGTTGATTAAGAATACTAGGCACTAGCAAGTAGTTACAGTCGGCTTGGGCACTAGTAGGTAGCACATAATTTTCATTCATATTTCTATGTATAATTGCCAGCTCTGTGCAACTAATTTTATACATGTATACTATTTCAAATTGGTGCTTCATAGTTTAACTGTAATCAATGAATAATTCACTGCTTTCTTTTATTTTAATTTTCTAGGTCCATTCCTTCTCAACTTTGCCCATTGCCAGGAATAAGCATGCGCGATTAATCAATTATTCAAATATTTTTTGATATATTTTCAACACCATATTTGATAACTTTTGAATTTTTCAATTAACTTTGACCATTTTGGGCTGTAATTACGGCATTATTGAGTATATATTTCCTTTGTAGTATGGACCATTTTCAAGTGCATGAAAGGAATTACAAGGGAACTGTTTTTGTAGTACAATGCAAATGCGCCGTCATAGTAACCTAGTAACATTAGTTCAACTTTTTTGTCAAAAATATCCGATACTATATCAAATAACGCAATTTTGGATATTGGGCAGCTTAGCCAGGGTCAGGCTTTGCAATGAAACTCATAAGATGTAAATAAAGTTCTTGCAAAATTGACTAGTAAGTGTATGCACACAATTAGTATATGATTTTGTTATAAAATATTTTATTTCAATGTTGTGCGCAAAATAGGATTCGGATTAAAATTATCTTGGGTAATTGGACCAAATTGAGAAAATATTTCCATCTGTAAGTGCCTAATATCTAATTATAATGCCAGGTTATTGGTGTCTTTGGTGCATAACAAAGGAGTGCAAACTATCTAATTGCAGCAAAATAGGTTTACCATTGAGTGTAAATTAGTTTTAATATTATATAGTGTCCTAAACACCTGTTGAGGATTTCATTATCCTCCATACCAGCTAGTAGTAGTTGTAGTTATAGTTGTCAGGGTCATAGTCATATTCTCTATTGTACCACCCAGATCCATTCTCTTCATCATACCACCCTGACCCACTCCCTCCATCATGCCAACCAGACCCACTCCCTCGAGTGGACCATCCAGAGCCAGAATCTACATTACCCTGCCCATCACACATATTG